>CAUYSK010112752.1:0-21717 GCA_963575035.1 Avahi laniger | reverse complement strand
TGGGACTACAGGCATGCGCCACCATGCCTGGCTAATTTTTTCTATATATTTTTAGCTGTCCGATTAATTTCTTTCTATTTTTGGTAGAGACGGGGTCTCGCTCTTGCTCAGGCTGGTCTCGAACTCCTGAGCTCAAACAATCCACCCACCTTGGCCTCCCAGAGAGCTAGGATTACAGGCGTGAGTCATCGCGCCCGGCCCAAATCCTGCTTCTTTCAAGATTAACCTCTTTCTGACTCAGTTTCCTTGAGACAGGAATAACTATAATACTTGTCTCCTGGGGTTGTGAAATAAATGAGTTTAATATATGTTAAAAGACTGAAACTGGCATGTGGTAAGCATCAATACTTCTAGCTGCTCTTATCAACTGGGTTCTAGTTAACGGCTCCCACCAGGAGGGCAACTGTGTGGGGGGCGGTTGGAGGACAGGACTTGGCTGTGCACTCAGGGCTTAAAGCAGAACTCGCATGGAGCAGGTGTTATTCAAACAGGATTTCACTGAATCCTCTAAACCAGTGGTCCCCAACCTTTTTGGCACCAGGGATCGGTTTCATGGAAGACAATTTTTCCCAGATGGGAGGTGGAGGTGGGGGAGACACAGAGCTCAGGAGGTGATGGCGAGCAATGGGGAGCAGCTGTTAATACAGATGAAGCTTTGCTCAGCTCTCCAGGGGCTTACCTCCTGCTGTGCGGCCAGTCCACAGCCCAAGAGTTGGGGACCACACCTCTAAACCATTTGGCAAGGCAGACAATGTTACCATCATTTTACAGAGGAGGAACCTTAGGATTAGTGGGCAAAAGAACTGCCCAAAGCCACACTGCCACTAAATGGCTGAGCTAGGAATTGGACCACAATCTGCCAGACTCCATAAGGCTAGGTCTTTCCGCCAAACCACAAGGAAGAATGAGACCTGACAATCATATCCATTGGAACTGATCCCTTTCCTAGGGGGACATGATAAAAAAAAAAAAAAAAACGAATTGCATTCTAGGGTATAGTAAGAACTAATATAATAGTTTATAGAATCTTGTCAACAAAAATGGAGCAGGAAAAAAATACATAGAAAACCAAGCCCAGGGCCGGGCATGGTGGCCCACACCTATAATCCCAGCACTTTGGGAGGCCGAGGCAGGACGATCACTTGAGGCCAGGAGTTGAGACCAGCCTGGGCAATATAGTAAGACTCTGTCTCTACAAAAAATAAAAAATTAGCTGGGCACGGTGGCTTGCACCTGTAATCCCAGCTATTCAGAAGGCTGAAATAGGAGGATTGCTTCAGGCCAGGAGTTCAAGGCTGTAGTGAGCTATGAAGCTAGGATCATGCCACTTACACTCCACCCTGAGTGAAACAGTAAAACTCCATCTTAAAAAAAAAAAGACAAAGAAAAAAGAAAAACCAAGTCCAACATCTCAGCCATCACCCGGAAAATTATGATCCCCTGTCACTGAGTCCAAATGTACAAGGCAGAGTCAAGTGGGAACTCAGGTCAGGATGTCAATGGCCTGAGTTTTCACTTGACTCTGCCCTGTGCGTAACTGTGGGCAGTGGGCTAAGGACACGGGTTAGGTGAAGCAGCAGGACTATCTCCAGAGAGCTAGAGTTTGAACACAGCCCTGAGGCACTGCCTCAAGAGTTCCAGAATTCAAAGAATCAAAGAGAAGGGATGAAAAAACAAAGTTTAAAAAAAATTCTCTTATCATTCTCATTACACCAAACCACACCTGAAGAAAAAGCTAATGTCCTGAGATGGTGGCAACAACTCCACTGATGATCCTCGACAGGTAATATCAGCTACTAGCCTAGTGAAACACCACCCTCCCCCTACAGAGCAAGCGAAGGAACTTTCAAACCAATGCAGATGAGCAAGTCTAAAAGACTGCCTACCTATCACGTATAATCACTCATCTGCAGTGGAGCCCGACCACAACTGATACCTAGTGTTATCACGTAACAATTCCCCACACCCTTCCAAACAATGAGTTGAAATGAATAGAACCAACCAAATCTCATGGGTCTCTAGGCCCAAGAATTTCTCTGGAGGCTCCTAAGTAACAAATTCAACTGATAGTCTCAATTAGTGACCAACAGCAGAGTTAGACTTTCCACATCAAAAATATACTAGAAGGCATTTCTTTAATACTTATTCTATAAATTTAAATCTATGGAAAATTTAAAACATGAAGAAAGTGGAGAAAATAGTATAATGAAACTAGCTTTGACAGTTTTCAACACATGGCCATCTTTACTTAATACACATCACCTAGTCTCTCCACCTCCCATCCTTCCACTGAGTATTTCGAATGCACATTTTTAAGGGGGTGAATATCTTATTATCTGCCAACATAAAGCAAATATTAATAACTCTACTCCAGGTAAAGAACAAGAAGTAAACCAGGGTACTGGTAGTAAACAAAGGCCTCTTAAACAACATCAACCAACTTCATCAAAATCTTCTCTTTAGGTTTGAGATTCCTTAAACCGTACTCCGGCGAAGCAGGCACTACTCAGCAGGTCCAGACTCAGTTCTCAGGCCCACACTACCATGGCCAAGACACACCTGGTGCTCCAGTAGGTCGGCTTTTGTGAGTATGGGGAAAGACACTTCAGAATAATAGCATTTTAGATTAGACAAACCATCTGTCTGATTAGCTAAAAACAAATATTCTACCTCATGACATATTCTACTTCTTTTAACCCACTGACTGCCACACTAGAAAAAAACTTTTTTCCCCTTGGGGCCATGGTGTTTTACTATGCAAATAGAATAAAAACATCAAAAATAAAATGATCCTTTCTAATTTAATAAAGAATCTGTTATTTTTTATTGCTTTCTGTGTGTGAGTTATATGCAATTAAATTGTCAATATTAATTGTAACAATAAGAACATCAACCAGTAAGATTTTCACTAACCAACTGCAGTTACAGATGCTTCATGAGGCCCCAGGCTCAAAATCAGTGTAAGTTAAATACAGTTCACATGGCAGTTAACGTGTTCAAAACTGCAAGTGAATCTATTCTCACTCTTCCCCCAAACCGCATAAAAACTACCAAAGATGATACTTTGACCATAGTACAAGGTCCTGTGAAGTCTGTTCATCTGAAGTAAGCGGAATCAGCAGTAAAAACCCTTGCTTTATAACGCCACCAAAACTCTTCCGGGCCTACAGTTGGTCACTCTTGCAGAGCTAAGCTCAAGCGCCACATTTAGGCTGGGCGCAGTGGCTCACACCTATAATCCTAGCACTCTGGGAGGCCGAGGCGGGAGGACTGCTTGAGCTCAGTTCAAGACCAGCCTGAGCAAGAGAGAGACCCGATCTCTACTGAAAATAGAAAGAAATTAGGCAAACAACTAAAAACAGAAAAAATTAGCCGGGCACGGTGGCATGTGCCTGTAGTCTCAGCTACCCGGGAGGCTGAGGCAGGAGGATTGTTTGAGCCCAGGAGTATGAGGTTGCTGTGAGCCAGGCTGACGTCACGGCACTCTAGCCTGGGCAACAGAGCCAGATTATCTCAAAAAAGAAAAAAAAAAGGGCCACGTTTAGAGTCAGCAGTAGCAATCTCCTTTTCCTACAGTTCATCCACTTCAGAATAATGAATGAGAAGGAACTAGTTAAAACTGGATTTCCACCAGATGGAGACAATACCTATACTTCAACAAAAAGCTGGGGGAAGTAACGGAAACCACTGCTTTACCTCTTCAAGACCCTCTAAACTTGTAAGTGTCAAATAAAGAAATCCCTCAGTGTTGGAAGCCACCACCCCTTTCCTCCGTTACGTTGTTGAGTCCTTGACTTCTCGGTCCTTGCAGAACAATTTCTCCTTCACCTCATGTACAACACTCAAGGAGGTCCTGAACTTCCTTACGGTCCACAACAAAGACCACTTAGTAACTATTCCTCCCTCTCTGTGAGGAAACTGAGCAGTGCGCTGCTGCTCTGGGCAGTACGACGCCACTTAAAAATTCCTGCCAGCACTGAACTCAGCATCACTGAGCCTGAGTGGCCAAGTCACATCTGTGTTTCATCTTTCACAACACCTAACACAGTTCCCTACATACAGTAAGCACACACAAAATAACTGCCGATTGCTACCCACAATCTTATTTACAGATCTTCTAGTAATTTTGTTTGCCTTTTTTTAATAAGCACAACCTGATCTTTAGTTTGTTGGTTCCACTGTGAGGTGCTGATGTGGACTGTTTCCAAACCTAAGGGTGACTAAATGACAAGTACCTGTTTTTTTTTGTTTGTTTGTTTTGAAGACAAGAGTCTTGCCCCAGCTAGAATGAAAAGGCACAATCATAGCTCACTGCAGCCTCGAGCTCCTAAAGTGCTGGGATTACACGTGTGAGCCACAGTGCCCAACCACAAGTACTTATCAACAATGTCAACTCTATTCGGCCCAAACCAAGGAATGGTTTAATAATTACTCATAGCAAAATGGACTGCCAGTGTGGATAATTCACTCTAAAAATTAGGTCAACTATCACCTAAATCCACTTCTTGTTCCAATTTACGCTGGTATCGGTCTTGTCGTTGCTAAAACACATCAGTAACTGGTCAGTTCTGGTACTGGCCCCAGGTGCCACTTAACATTAGGTGGCTCAAAGCTTTCCTCTGACATATACAATCTAAACTGCAATTGAGAAGAATTATTTTTTCCTTTTTGAATGATGGAGCACTTTAAGAGTTACCCACTGGAGAGTTCATTTGCCTGGGTGGCAATAAATGATTTCAGAGAGTAATACAAACCATTTCTTATACATTGCTAACGTTTACAAACAAGGTATTAAGAACAGTACTCAGATGAGGATGTGAGGACACCCTGACTCATGTGGCTGGCTGGGCAGAAGGGCCTTCCTCCATCATTATGGGTCCCTTCCAAGGCTACAAAGTCCACTCAAAACACCCATCTTCAGAGGACAGATTCTAGGCTTTGAGGTTAGAGTCTAAGCTCAGATCCCAACTCTGACTTGCCACATACCAGCTTTGCAAACTCAGGCAAGTTGTCACATCTCGGTAGACTCAGGCCCTAGCTACCACAGAGGGTTATTTGTGAGCAATCAATGAGTAAGACATTAAAAGCACTTGGCAGTTTTTTTCTGAACTACTATTTTTTTTTTAAGATTAGTCAAGTGCAATAGAGAGAAGTGGGGGAAGAGTAGAACAAAGAGCTCAATTTGACACTGACTAAACAATCAATTGCGATAACTCGACATAACTACTATTTATTAAGTGTGTGCTATTACTAATACTACTACTATTCCTACTAGTAAAAGTAGAGTTGGTTATAAAAATAACATGGCTATGAGTTCTTACAATTTCTAGAGAAACAAATGCCCTCATAAGATAATTCTATTAAGAACCACTTTGTACTCCAAAAGATCATATTATTAACATGGCATTTGTTTCTGGGAGCCTCTAATTTAAAAAATAGTAAGAACAAACAAACAAAAAAAAAAAACCAAACCAAAACAACCAAAAAAAAAACATTATTACTCTAATGACCTTGATGTTCTTCCACTTTGGAGAGCAATGGCTTCTAATAAGTCGCGCACTGTTTCTTTTCATTCTGAGATACTGAAAATAAAGAATACTGGGCTGAGAGTTGTACAGAATTCTGTTTTACCAGGGTCCTCCTTTAAGCTTACAAACACACATTAAAGAGACTAAACTTGCTAAATATGCTATTATTGTGGAAGTCTTGACACATATTGATTAGTGGAACCACACTGTCAAAGTAGTTAGATTTCAAACAATAACCAGATTAAAACATCTACAAAAGCATAGAGGTGGAAAAAAAAAATCTAGATTTACCCTTTGAAGATAAGCCTCAAAGCAGTTTATTGGAGGGCATGACCTCGTCAAGATCTGGGAGGTAGGAAAGAGGGAAAGCAAAAGGGTTCTCTGTGTTTTCTTCTGTTGTCATTTAGTGTCTAGATGTCTGCTCAAATCAAGTCTTCCACAAAAGGGAACAGGCTGTTGTTTCCTTTGTGACACAGAGAGTTGAGATGAAATTCAATTTAATAATTATGGAGTACTGAAATGGCACCTGAGCTATAATCTGTCCTACTTATGGAACTATTCCAGGAAACAGTCAGATGAAAAACCCACAAACATTCTGGCAACCATTCCAAATAATTATTTCTATAATTTGAAACTCCGTCACACACACCAAAAACACTTGGTGTGTGAACATTTTCCCCACGAAATACAGGCAGATTCACCTATACGACTGTTTTCCTTTAGACATGAGGTCTGGCTATGTTGCCCACGCTGGAGTGCAGTGGCTCTTCATCAGTGCAATCATACATAGCTCACTGCAGCCCTGAACTCCTGGGCACAAGTGGTCCTCCCACCTCTCTACGAGAGACTACAGGCCCATGCCACTGTACCCAGCAACTGCTTTTAAGATTTATAGATTTTTAAAAACATGTAGAACTACACATTTCCACATCAACTTAGCTTAAAGAAAAACATGTATGTAGGAGTCACAACTTTTGTTTCTCATCTCCCCTTCCTTTTCTATGTGACTCATAGCAAGGTGTCAGATCTTTCGGGGCCTCAGTTTTTATTTTTTTGAGACACAGTCTCACTCCATTGCCCTGAGTAGAGTGCAGTGATGTCAGCCTAGCTCAAATCAACCTCAAACTCCTGGGCTCAAGTGATCCTCCTGCCTCAGCCTCCTGAGTAGCTGGGACTACAGGTGCACGACGCCCAGATAATTTTTCTATTTTTAGTAGAGACAGGGTCTTACTCTTGTTCAGGCTGGTCTTAAACACCTGAGCTCAAGCAATCCTCCCCCTCAGCCTCCCAGAGTGCTAGGATTACAGGCGTGAGCCACCACAGTACCTTAGTTCTTTCATTTGTAAAGCGAAAACACTTTGTTCCCTTCCTCCCTCACAAGAGGGTTTCAGAGGCTCAGATGAGATGCAAAAGCACTCTGAAAAACTCTTACAAGTGTTAGCATATTACCATTAATAAATTCAAGGGGATGCAGCAGTAATAAAATTTTTTTCATAACTTTGTTTAAAGTTTACATGTAGAATTTTTTTTTTTTTTTTTTTTGAGACAGAGTCTCACTGTGTTGCCCAGGCTAGAGTGAGTGCCATGGCATCAGCCTAACGCACAGCAACCTCAAACTCCTGGGCTCAAGCGATCCTCCTGCCTCAGCCTCCCGAGTAGCTGGGACTACAAGCATGCACCACCATGCCTGGCTAATTTTTTCTATATATTTTTAGTTGTCTGATTAATTTCTTTGTATTTTTAGTAGAGACGGGGTCTCGTCCTTGCTCAGGCTGGTCTCGAACTCCTGAGCTCAAACAACCCGCCCGCCTCGGCCTCCCGGAGAGCTAGGATTACAGGCGTGAGCCACCGCGCCCGGCCTACATGTAGAATTTTAATTATTTTCAAATCCGTGATGGAATTTTCAAGAAAATAATATTGCCAAAGTGAACTTAGGGCAAAATGTTCCAAAAATCTCTGAAGACTAAAACCATATAAAAGAGAATCAATAATTGACCTTGATCAGGAACTGCATTGACCTCTGAGTTAATTAACCTAAGAGTTAAGACAATCTCTTTGGTTGTCTTGAAAAAGTGAGTAATTCGGAAAGGGTGGGAAGCCAGAACCTTCTGCACTAGAATATAAAGGAAGTGTAATGCCATATACCACCATGTAGATCACTCTAATGGGATTATGAAAAATAACTTGTCTTTGCATATTTAAATTATTTTAAAAGAGAACAAGTGGAAGAACTTCATCAACATGCGGACTTCCTCAAAGAAGTAGAAAAATACAAATGAACAAAATACACCTACATTCTAAAATCTTAACACAGGCCTAAACCAAAAACAGCAATAAAATTCTATTCTAAATATGTCCAAGATAATACTCACTGAAAGCAGAAAGTTTGTATTGCCAGAGGAATAGCTACAACAGAGGAGGGGAGCTATTTTGTCTCTGGAATAAATCTTCTTCTTTCCAATTCCATTCCTTCTTCCAGCACCTAAGATGGAAATGCAGGTGCAGTGAACAAACAAAATCAAGGTAGTACAGAAGACACAGTTTTTGAAAAACTACAGCTCAAGAGAGCAACATGGGGGGGGGGGGAGCTACAGAACAGACTCTCCTTACTTCAAAACATTTCAGACTCTAATTATGAGGCAGCTGTGGCAGTTCCATGCCCTGAATCACCTCATCCTTGGCGTCATCACCCAAAAGGGCGACACTGAAGATCTAAGGTTTTACTGAAGCTGATCATCAGGCACACATTAAAACTTCCCCCGTCATCAATTTACATCAAAAGTTGCTCTTAGCCATTTCGAGGCTCTCCACTGGTTTCAGAATACTAACATATTCCTCAATCCTCTGCAAAGACAGTAGTGAAGAATTACTGGACAGCATATCAGGGCCAGGGACCTGAGCACAGGCCATCCTGTTATGCCAGAAGGAGATGACAGCTGTTGGTAAAAGTCACCCATCCTCAGTCGTCCACAAATCTCTACATAATCTCTTCAACTCTCCAAGTACTAGAGGACTGAGCTATTCCCAAAAATGTAAACGGGAGACTCCAGGCCCCACCCACTCTATCCTAAGAGAGGGCAACGAAAGAGGATAGGGCCCAGAGGTATAAGGGTGAGGGAGCGCGGCAAAGAGGAGTTCACATCAGGACAGGGAATGGAGGAGGGCAAGGAGTGAAGGGCAAAACCCACAGCCTGGGGAGGAGAGAGGCATAACACCCAGAGTGTAAGGTGGAGGGATGATGGAAATGGGGGTCGGGGTCCTTAAGGAAGGAGGACCTAAGGGCGGAGGGGCGGAGGAAGAAAAGAGGAAGGAGAGAAAGCGCGCGTGTGAAAAGAGAGTTAAGCAAGAAAAGGGCAAGACAGAGTGGGGAGAGGAGAAGCCAGAGCGGGGAGGGCAAACCAGGCAGAGGGAAAAGGTGAAAGGTAAGAAAAAAGGGTGTGAGGAAGGAGAGCACGGAGCGCTCTAACGGGGGAGTTAGGGAGACGACAGAGCGACGGGTAGAGCAGCTTGGGCCGAGCCGCGGGGGTGGAATCCAGACGCCGGGCGGGGGAGGGGGCGGCGGGACAGTGGGTGGGGGCCGCCAGGCGGCGCCGGAGACCACCAAACTTTACACAGACCCGCGACTGTTTCCTGGAGGGAGTGCAGAAAAGGAGCAGGAGCTGGAGTCTCGCTTCGCGGCCCGGGGCAAATGCAGCCGCCCACCCCCCTGCCCTCCGCCCGGACCCAGGGCCCGAAGCCCCGCCCGCCTCCTTTCACCGCTGCCCGGGGGGCCCCTCCCCCACGCTGCCCGGGGACCCTCGCTCCAGGACCCCGGGGATTCACTCCGGGCCCCTCCGCCCGCCCCGGGGTGAGCAGGCCCGGCCGGCACGGCGGCGGCGGCCCGAGGGAGGCCTGGCCCGACGGCGGGGGAAAAGGAGGGCGCGGCGCAGTCCGACTTTCCCACCTTTTCTCCTGGCCCAGACGCGGCTGGGGCGGACGGGACCTCTCGCGCTCTGCCTCCTCCTCCTGCTTCATGGAGCCATGCGCCTGGGTGGGGGCTCCCGGGAGAAGCGGGCCCGCGGGTGGGCCGGACGCGCGGCACGGACGGGGCGGGGCGAAGGAGGCGGGCGGGCGAAAGAGGAAGCGGAGGGGCGGCGGCGGTGGCCGGGAAGAACTAGAGGTATTCCCCGGGCGGCTGGAGGACTGATTCGAGCTGGAACCAGAGTCCTCCGATATCCCAGCAGCCACCGGAGGCAGTGAGGTAATGGAGGAAGAATGTAGGGAGTCCTCCAGTGGACCACACGCCCTCTAGCGAGCCCCGAGAACCATAGAGATCAAGGAGCCGTCGGAGCACCGCCCCACCACTATCACGTGGGTTTAATTCAGGCACTTTATTGGCTGGCAGTGGCTCTACGGGGTTGAAATTTGGAGGCTGCTTTCCATTCGTGGGGCTGAGTCCCAGGCAGTCAGAATAAAGAGGAGCACACGTAAAGACAAGAGAAGGCCAGCATGCCTTGCCAGGCGCAGAGCCGGCCGAGCAGGGTGCTGAGCTGTCAGGCCGGGCGGCGCAGTGCACGCCGGGCCGCCCCGGCCTCTGGAGCGGGCGCGGGGCACGCCGGGAGTCGTAGTCCGGGCTTGGCGGGCGGCATTGTCCTCGACGCGGCCGAGGTGTCGGCTTGGAATCGCCGGCTGCGGTGCTCCATCCTCGCTGCGGAACCCTCTCCCACGTCAGCGACCCAGCGCAGAGCTGCCAAGGGCTCTTCTCCCCAAGCGCCTCGCTCACGTCGCCTCGCCAGTCGCGGCCGCAGCCTTCGAAAGCAGCGTGGAAGGGGCAGCTAAGACCAGCCTTAAATCAAGCCGACGACGGCCGCGGCCAGGCCCGCGGGGAGGTGTGCCAGGCTCGGTGCCAGCCGCTCGCACCTGGCCCAGGCAGCCTTTTGATGCACGGGGGAGGGCAAATTCACGCAGCCAGGGCGGCAACCAGTTTATGTCAGGGGTCCATCTCTGTTATTCATCCCCGAACTCCCGACTAGACGTGACTTCAGTGGAATGCCCACTGTGCGGAATTATTCAATAGGCCAACTAAATACGTTCTTCAGCACTAGAAGAGCAAGGCCCTCAAAAAGAACAACATCTTTAAAGAAAATTGGGGAGTGAATAATTTTAATTTCAAATACTTGTTATTTTTGACAAGATTTGATCTTATGGCAGCATTTTTATTTTCAATTATAGATGAGGTTACACTAAGAGTCTTATTTCTGCCGTCCTCCCTCACCCTAACAGCTCCAAACATAACAGTGTTAGGCCCGGCAGCAAAGGCAAGCCCTGCTTTAAAGCAATGTCTGTTTTGTTAAAGAAAAAAATAAAAGACTCAAACCCACAGATAGATTGTTTTGTGTTTTGTTTTTCTGTTGATGCACAAAGGAATCCTTAACATGTTTGTCCTCAAGGACCAAAGAAAAGTATGTAGTAAAAAATGCAAATCATATCTAACAGTGAAGCTTTCCAGCAAAAACCTTCTGCTCTAGAATGCATAATATATGCAAGCATAATAAGATCTACTACTGCAGACTTTTAGCATAATTACCTATAGGCAACAAAACCCAAGGCAATTGAGTGGTGCCTCTTGGACCTGGAGTTCTCAAAGAGAACAGGCAAGGACGACAGAGGAAGGAAGAGGTAGGTTATGTTTTGTGGAAAAGGAGGTGAATTTTAAAAAAAAAGCAATTTCTGTAGCAGTCTTCATAATTCCTGTCAGACTTGACGGGCTTATCTACTGTTGAGGCCCCATTTGCCACTTTCTAACCTCTGTCTGCCTGAAAAACTACAAATTAGATGATCATATGACCTAGAGCCATAAGAGTACGAGGCAGAAAACCAGAGGCCAATTTTGTTTGTTTGTTTCTGAATAAGAAAGCCAAATCCTGACTTAAAATAATCAAAATAAATTTTACATAGTGAAGATCTTTCCAGCTTAAAATCTTAAAACACAGCATCTGGAAAAAGGCCTTAGTCTACTGCTCCCAGGGTGGTACTATGGAGTCATTAAACAGCCCACAGATAAGGGAGTTATTGCTCCCTGCTTATCAAGCTGCCAGGATGTAAATGATGGAACTAAGTTGGACTTGAAACACTCCCAAATTGAAACAAAAACAAACTTTGCTTTGAGCTGTCGAAAAAGCATTGTATTGAGAAATAGGATCCAGATGCTACTGCTGTTTTTAACTGATACTGAAAGGCAAAGGGGTCAGGACTTAGAAAAAAGTCACTTCGGGGTCACTTCACATCAGCAAGGAATGATCTGAACTGATGGAAAGATGAACAATGAAATGATAAACAGGAGTAAGAAAGTGAGGGCAGTATTTGCCATAAATACGGAAGAAACTGTGTCTTCTTTATCTTCTCATTTCCTGTGCATAACACAGAAACCTGGCACATAACAGACATACAATTATTATTTGCAGCTCGACTGAATAAATGAAGAAGGACGCTGACAAGCAGCAGGCAGATAATATAGTTGGGAAAGGGGAACTGCAGAGAAGTTAGGTGGCTCAAGCCCTCTGCATGGTCCTGAAATGTCACCCCAATCTCCTGTGATATAGCTGTACTACCCACTATCAGAATACCCCAGAACAAATCTTACGCCTCCCTGATGTACAGCTTTCTATCATTTTTTACTTTGAATGGCTACGAATATAAGGTAATGGTTAAGAGAGTCCACTCTGGAATCGGTTTGCATGGGTTCAAATTCCAGCCCTGATACTGAGTGCCTGTGAACAAGTTCCTATGTTAGTAACTCAGGCTTGTCATCTGTAAAATGGGGAATGTAGCAGTACCTAACCTCATAAGGTTGTTACAAGATTTAAATACCTATAAATCTATACATCATCAGGCTATTATAGGGTTCGCATGGCAAAAATGCTTAATAACTTAGCTTCATGAGTATTCCAATGTTGAAATTAGCATGAAGTTAGTCTGTACACCAGTTACACACATTCTTTTGGATTTGTACTTTGTATGACCAATGCATTGATGAACTAAAGGTATTCATTCGCTTACCAGTAATAATGAAATAAGGTTTCACAGGCGATCTTGATGGGTAATGTAGATTTTCCAGTTTTCAGGTTAAAGTGAGTCTGGCTTTGGTTGTCTTCTGCCCTCCACAAAAGGCAGGCCCAGAGAGATGATTGCCTCCTCCAGAGACAGAGTCTATCTCCTGTCTGTCCTCTACGACTGTGTCCACGTGAGCACTTCAGAGGGACGATCAACACTTATTTGATTAAAAGAAATCTTTGTATATACAGATGTGTACATAGGTTGAATATTTCAGAACTATGAAGTAGTTTAAATAAACTGATAAGACCCACAGCATTTTGTTTGTTAAGCCATATTACTCTGAGAAGATGTGTTTTTAAACTTTGTCACTTGGGTACAGTTTGGTATCAAAAAGTTTCTAAACTTATAGTGGTAGCAATGAAATAAATTAAACAAAATTGGAGGGCTCAACTCATATTCATTTATTCTATAAATACTCTTTTAATGGCCACTCTCCACTGAGCATTTTGCATTGCTTTTTTATTGAGATATAATATACACATATAGAATTCACCAGCTTGACTAGTTCTTACATTAGTATCCACCCATGTAGCCACCATCCAATTTAAGATGTGTAGTATTTCCAGCAGCTCAGAAGGCTCCCTTGTGCCCTCTTCCAGTTACTAATCCCCCCCTCAAAAGACAACCATTATTCTGACTCCTATCACTGTGGAATAGTTTTGCCTGTTCTTGAATGCGTGGACATGCAAATGGACTCATACAGTACATACTCTTTTGTGTCTGGTGTCTTTTGTTCAACATTATGAATTCCTTTGGTTGTGTGCAGCTATAGCTCATTCTTTCTTTGCTACATAGAATACTGTGCCATTCAATACACATTGAATTATTACTATTCAATACATATTGAATGAATATGCCACAATTTGTTTTTCTGGCATTATTTTTAAGCAATCTTGTTCTCTTTTCTGAGTCTAGAAGTTTAAAATTTTCTTTACAAGATCTCATGTTGTTTTGCAACCTTAGCAAGGGGATTGGGATAGAATGTAATACATATAGGTTCTGTCGCACATACTAAATGTAGTTCACTCTCAAATTGCCATGGTTAAAGATGCCTGTTGTATCTGCCAGGGTCCAGTGCCAAAGGAGGTATTTCAGAGAGCAGCAACACACCTTTGTGTGTTTAGCCTCAGGGCTACATCACACCCCCTTCTCTCTGCCCTAATC
The DNA here is from genome assembly GCA_963575035.1 of Avahi laniger. Lineage (NCBI taxonomy): Eukaryota > Metazoa > Chordata > Mammalia > Primates > Indriidae > Avahi > Avahi laniger. Next base: position 7,930 of record CAUYSK010112752.1, on the reverse strand, counting down.
TTACCTGCAGAGAATTTAATCCTCTACAGAACATCACCCTGATCCATCACACTGGTGACATCTTGCTGAATGGACCCGATGAGCAGGAAGTGGCAAGTACCTTAGATGCATTATACAATCACATGTGTATTCTGACCAGTGTATTTTTATATGGAAAGAAAAAAAGAAAAAAGAATCTTTCAGTATATAAAGCAAAAATTAAAAAGTAAAAAAAAAAATCAAAAAACAAAACAAAATCTAATTTATTGAAGAAAAGAAAAAGGAAAGAAAGGAAAGAGGAAGGAAGGAAGAAAGGAAGGCAGGAAAGAAAGAAAGAAAAAGAAAAAGAAAAAGAAAACAAAAGAAAGAAAAAAGAAAAGAAAATTACATATGCTCCAGAAGGTTGGAAATAGACCCTAGTCCTGATACCAAGCACTGTGTCAGTTGGGGTCCAGAAAAAAGAAACCACACTAGGCATTTCAAACAAAAGGGGTTTAATTCTAGGAATTGGTCACACAGATGTTAGAAATCTAAAAGGATAAAGTAGATGTTGAGGTAACCCAAAAAATGACACCTGTGGGAAGCAGCTACCACCTCCAGGACAGGGAGAACAAAAGGGAAGAGCTGACATCACCAGAACCTGGGGAGGACAGGCCATCCAGGGCTGGGACCTCTGAGGGGTGCCCTTGGGCCAGTGCTCAGGGAGCCTGAGAGGTGGGAAGCTGGAGCTGTCTGCACGTACTGGGTGGGTGCCATCGTCGCTGAGCATCACCGCTGAAAAGATGCCCTGCTTCTCTCCTCCCGCCTTCCAGTCTTCCCCCAGCGCCTCCCATTGGCAGGACCTAAAAGGAACTCAGGTGACCGGAGTGTTTGCGAACCGCAGCTGCAGACCCCCGAGCCCAGCCTGGCAGAGCTGAACTGAGAAGTGTGGGCTGGGCCTGAGCAAGAACCGGCACACAGGGCGCAGCCGTCACTCAAGGCATGCCCAAGTAGGGAGCTTGCCTCTGTGCTTCTGGGAATATGCCAGCAGCAGCTCCTTCTGGTCTTGGTTGAAACCTTAGAAGTTTTGGACCTTCTCCCAATAATGCTGAAAGCTGTCACCATCCCTGGACTGTCTGGCAGCTCAGGGCTTGCCGCACTCCTGGACTTGTAGTTCCTAAAGCTGCCTCAACGGGGTACACAGCAGGAGAAGGAAAGAGCCCTCCCTGAGGTCAGTGGGACACATTCCAAGAGTTAATGCCTCACAGACGTTGCAGAGACTCTCTTAATATAGTGAGTTTCAGTTTCTCAGAGATGGAAACGAGAACAAAAGACTATTTTTCCCCCTGACCGTTCTGTCAGACAGAATGAACAACTGACATCTAACCACAAAAGGAAAGGCAGGGCCTGGGGACCCAGAAGGAAGGAGCAGGTGGGAAGCGCAGCTGCAAACTCGGACACGGACACAGATGCAGACACAGTCAGCTTTGGGGCTTCTTGGGGATAACAGAAAGCAACCAGTTGAATGGAAATCACTGAACAGGCACAGAGCAATAGAACCCATCAAATCACAGAGGGAGACACCAAGGCAAAGGAAAAGAAACTGAGCTTGACTGATGGCCTTGGGCCCCCTCGTTCGCTGGCCCTGCTGTGCAGCCGCCTGTGGAACCTGTCATAGTGCGAAGCTCCACAGAGCAACAGCACTGGGCACAGAGGTGTTTGCTAAGAGTGAATAAATGGGTGAATCCTAAGGGCTGAATCTGTCATCGATGTTTTCTTACTTCTCAGGGCAGGATCTTAGCTTGTGGAGAAACGGATTCCTTAGCCCAACATCCCGACCTCTTCTAACCTACACCAAGCTGTAGGAAGGAGGGCCCGGGAGGGTGCCGGGAAGAGCGTCTCCGCCCAGAGCTGGCGGGAGAACACAGACACCTCACCTGCACGTGTGCACGCAGCCCTGGGCCCACTGTTCCTCTCTGGGCTGGCAATGAATTTGGTTTTCTAGCCTCTAGGTACAGAGGTATTTTCGACTCGGCATCGCGAGGGTACGACGATAGCTCAGCTTCTGCCAGCTGCCCGATTTAGACACGAGACCTCCCTTACATGTTTCTATCTCATGCCTACTCAGGGAAAGGACTTGTTTAAAAACCCCCAAAGCCGGAACTAAGTTTTCCTCCATTGATTTTTTAAAATTACACCACCTGAAGAACTCCAATCAAATGAGACTTTTGGGTCTTCAGGGCCACGTAATCCTAGTGCTTGTGTGGAAGAGCTGCTTCCAGTGGAGGTGGCAGGAATGTCGGGGACACTCCGCTGGCCCCCACCAGTCTCCCCCCACCCCTTGCCCAGCCCACTGGGAGGAGGAGGAGGAGGGCACTTGAGCTGCTTTGAGTGGTCATTGTGCCTGTACCTACAGCCTGTGCTCACCTCCCTGGGTGAAGGTCCCTCCTTCACCTCCTTCACAATTCTTTGTTTCCTTGTCTGTTTTTTCCCTCTGGAATAAGAGCTGTTCCAAGATGAACTGGGGATCATTCAGCGGCATCCCACTAGCTCTCAGCATAGAGGTGTGCACATAGTAATGCTCAAATGTTTAGATACATTTTTTTCATTTTTATTTTTTCTTTTTTTAGAGACAGAGTCTCACTCTGTTGCCCAGGCTGGAGTGCAGTGGTGCCATCCTAGTTCACTACACCCTTGAACTCCTGGGCTCAAGCGATCCTCCTGCCTCAGCCTCCCGAGTAGCTGGAACTACAGCTCATGCCACCATGTCTGGCTAATTTTTCAATTTTTTGTTTTTTGGTAGAAACAGGGTCTTGCTACATTGCCCAGGCTGGTCTCAAACTCCTGTGCTCAAGAGATCCTCCTGCCTCGGCCTCCCAAAGTGCTGGATTACAAGCGTGAGCCATGGCACCTAGTCTTGTTCTGAGTTTGTAAAATATAAAACCTATTTTTTTAATGCTGTTTCCTCAATTATTTGCAGCCCTCCCCAAATCAGATGAGAAAGTCCTCATACAAGTCGTGTAGAGATGGCAGACGAGAGAGGGCAGACAAGTAGGAGGAAGGTAAGAAAGACAAACAGCTCAAAGACAGGCTGTCTCAGTTCGCCGGCTTCAGACCGTGGTGTTTCCAACTGAGGGGGCAGTGTCGTGGAGCGAACGGTACCGATGCAGAGTGCTCCACCCAGGTCCCCATCCGCCCGTGTCCTCTGGACAGGATCTGGAATCTGGAATCTCAACTGACACAATCTCCAGGGGATTCTATGTTTTTTTTTTTAGTTTGATCCTAAGGCTAGTTTTTGAGATAAGCCCGGGGACTCTAAATCCACCAAAGTGTGAGAAGCACTGGCTGTTACTATGGACTGACTTCTGTCCCCCCTCAAATTCACATGTTGAAGCCCTAACCCCCAGTGTGACTGTATCTGGAGATCGGATTTTTAGGAGGTAATTGAGGTTAAATGAGGTCGTAAGGGTGGGGCTCCAATCCGGCAGAGCTGTGGCCTCATAAGAAAAGGAAAAGAGAAACCTCTCTCTTTCTCGTCCCTTCCCCCCGCTTGCCACTGAGGACGCAGGGAGAAGGCCCCATCCGCAAGTCAGGAAGAGGCCCCACCAGAAACTGAATCGGCCAGCACCTTGATCTTGGACTTCCAGCCTCCAGAACTGAGAAATAAATATCTGTTATTTACGCCACTCAGCCTGTTGTATTTTGTTATAGCAGCCTGAGATGGCTAAGACATCTTCGGAGATGCAAAAATGACCAGGCAGGCCGTTCTTCGCTACAGAGAAAAGACCCTCTTTCCGGACCTATGACTCTTGAATTCTACACTCCTGTTTGATTCTCCCAGTGCTGTATTTTATAACATATCTTCAGGGTACAACAATGCCGGTCACTCTGGAAGCCTCCCTTCCAGAGCTCCTGGGAATTCCAGCTGGCACGGAGAGCACTGCCGCACATCGGAGGCCTGGACCTGTGTCCTGGCTCTGCCGCTTTGCCTTTGAATGAGACTCTCCCAGCCTCTGGCCTCAGTCTCCTCATTTGTTAATAAAGGAACTGTACTGAATTTGGATTTTTAACTTCTGAGCAATAAAACCCTCTTTTAAAGAAAATCTTCTATGGATCCCCAATATGATCACAGAAAAACCAAGCTTCCTTGGTGGAAAAGGCTGGAAGGGTGAAGCTTTTTGCTCTCTTGCACACAGCAGCTCCTGAAAAGCGACACAGCTGTCCCCCGGCCACGGCAGGCTAGCTTTATCCCCGATGTCCTGGAATAGTGAGCATGACACACACGCCGCTCCTAAAGCGCCCTGGTTTGGCCCCTGGCTGTACAAGCAGAGGATGCTGCCGGCTGTGTGCCAGGCTCTGTCTGGGACCCGCTTGCTAAGTTGGCTTGGGAATCCTGTAACACGCCCAAAATAATCTCTCAAGCTCAAGGGAAAACTGTGTGACTGAGCTTCCCCTTAACTGAAAAGGAGTAAGTTTAAAAAAAGAAAAAGAGGAAAAAAAACCCCAAAGCAAAAAATCTCAAGGCTGTTACAAGTGTTCCCTTCTTCACATTGCAGCCACCAAAAATTCTGCTTGGAAGGAATCTTTCTATGGTATGGAAAACTAGGTTTGTGACGTAAGATTAAGTCCAGAAAGAATAAAAAATTTATATACAGTCTGATCACAACTATGAAAAAGTGCACATACACACATTTTAAAGAGTCACGAAGAAACAGAATCATGGCTAGGAGCAAGCGCTTTCTGAGACCTGTCATCAAAGTCCTAGCTCTGCAGTTTCATCGCCTGTGTGACTCGGGGCAAGTCAATTCCACTGAGTCTCAGTGTTCTCACCTGGTAAGTGGGTTGTAGGTAACAATTGACATAAAGCATCAGAACAGTGCTGGCCACATGGACAATTAATGGCAGCTATGTCACCATGAGTGGTGGTAAAATATTACCAGTGTTTAAGCCGCATGAGGTTTTAAGCAACTTAGCTGACTCTCCCTTGATTTCTATAATGTGCATATATTTATAATACGACAAAAGAAAGAAAGAAGTTAAAAGAATTGCTCTAAGAAGAAATGCTGTGCTCACAGGAAAACAGCTGCAGACCTATGTGTCTGCTAGGGTATGCAGGGCCCAGAGCCTGCAGGGCTTCTAGAAGGAGGGCCACGGCCAGCGCGCTGGACTCTGGTGCTCAGAGCTAAGCTGGAGGCAGTGATGGAAGAACGTGTGTGTAAGGCAAGGGCAGGTGACAGCAGCAACCCCTCGGCTTGCTCCCTTCACTTAGAAACAAAGTCTGGGGGACTCAAACTAACTGGGGGTACTAGCTGTCCAAAGAATGAAAAAAAGAAAAAACTCCAGTGAAAGTGGAGGTAAAGGGCAGGGCAGTGGCTCGGGCCTGTAATCCTAGCACTTTGGAAGTCCAAGGTGAGAGGATCAGATCACTTGAGACTAGGAGTTCAAGACCAGCCTGAGCAACACAATGAGACCCTGAGACCTTGTCTCTACCAAAAAAAAAAAAACTAGCCAGGCATAATGGCGCGCACCTGTAGTCGCAGCTACTTGGGAGGCTGAGGCAGAAGGATAGTTTGAACCCAGGAAATCAAGACTGCAGTGAGCTATGATTGCACCGCTGCACTCTAGCCTGGGTGACAGAGGGAGTCTCTGTCTCAAAAAAAATAAAGAAAGTGGAAGTGAAACAGAGGAGCATGAGGAGCATTTTTTGCCTGCAGCGCTGGGCAAAGGCAGGGCCCTCGGAACGCTGCCGCCGGCCTCCAGCACGCCTGAGCACCGGCAAGCTGCGCAGGAAAATGGTGGTGTTTTAAAAACAAGTGTGTTAGTTTGCTGCTGGTGGTTTAACCAACAGAAATGAATTTTCTCACCATCTGGAGGCTAGAAGTGAAAGAACAAGGCGCCAGCAGCTTTGGTTTCTTTCGAGGCTTCTGTCCTTGGCTTTCAGACGGCTGCCTTCTTGCTGTGTCCTCACACGGCCGCCCTGTAACCGGCTCTATGAACACGTTTCAATGACTCCTGTATGCTTTTTATAATATCTCCCTTCACCAACTACTTGAACTTTCGGGTTGTTTCTCAGAAACGGTGGAATTTTTACAAGCCAAAGGAGTTGAGACTCCAAAGTCCCCTGAGCTAGATTGCTGACACCAAGAACCACCATCCCCCCACCTGCCCCAGTGCACGTGGCCCATCCTCAAAAAGCCCATGACTTCTGTTGGTCTGGGAGACGGATCTGAGACTTTCTCCTGTTCTTCTGACGGATGTCTTTTTTTTTTTTTTTTTTTTTTGAGACAGAGTCTCACACTTTTGCCAGGGCTAGAGTATCGTGGCGTCAGCCTAGCTCACAGCAACCTCAGACTCCTGGGCTCAAGCGATCCTCCTGCCTCAGCCTCCCGAGTAGCTGGGACTACAGGCATGCACCACCATGCCCGGCTAATTTATATACATATATGCATTTTTTTAGTTGTCGAGATCATTTCTTTCTATTTTTAGTAAAGACGGGGTCTCGCCCTTGCTCAGGCTGGTCTCGAACTCCTGACCTTGAGTGATCCGCCCGCTTTGGCCTCCCAGAGTGCTAGGATTACAGGCGTGAGCCACCGCCCCCGGCCTCATGGGCCCCTTTGATCCCACTTGAGCTCATGCTAAGTAGATGAGATGACTGGAGATGCAGGTGGTCACCAGGAAGTCTAGCCATGTGATTGGAGGGTTGGGGTTTGAGCCAGCCAGAACTCCAAGGAGGGGAGGGGAGGGAACTGGACATCGTGTGCAATCAGGATCAAGCAGCCAGTGTTCAATCAGTTATGCTTACATGGTCAAACACCAATAAAAACTCTGGACACTGATGCTTGGTAGGGCTTCCAGCTTGGCGAACACATGGATGTGCCCGGAAGGTGATGCATCCTGACTCCACGGGGAGAGGGCACAGAAGCTCTGCATCCAGGACCACCAGGGCCTGCCCATATGTCTCTTTCTTTGGCTATTCTTATTGCATCCTTGATAGCAGAACTATAATTGTATAGTGCTTTCCTGAGTTCTGCAAGTCATTCTTTTGAATTATCAAACCTGATGTGTGGGGTGGGCATCTCCCAGATTGTAGCCAGTCAGTGAGAAGTGCAGGTGTCCTGGGACCCTGTTTGTGGGTGATATCTGCAGTGGGGCAGTCTTGTTGGGGCCTGTGTCCCTAAACCTGTGGCGCTGACATTAACCGCTGTGAGTGGTCAGGGTCGGAACTGAATTGCAGTAAACCAGCTGGTGTCAGAATAGGTGGTGATGTTCGAAGGCTGTCAGCTCCACAGAAGCACAACAGGGCACATACCCAAAGAGGCGATTTACCTGTGGGAATCCAGAGGCTTGAAATAATTGAAGGAGTCAACATGAAACATCCAGGCTAGTGTAACAGAAAATCCTGCTCTCCTTTCCACCTGATCTGAGTACCTGAGGGATGAAGAGAGTTTTAGTTCTACACACTTTCTCGATTCATCTGGGGGGTAGTGGCAGGTGTTACGGTATGACATAAAGAGCTGGATTTGAATCCAGTTACCTTGGTTCCTTGGCCAAACTGCTCAATCTTTCTGGGAGTCAAATTTCTTCACCTGTAATATCAGGATAAATGCCTACCTCTTACAACCACCCAAATTCCCACCAACAATTGAATGCATAGATCTTTGTGGCATATTCACATCAAGAGGGAGAAAAGCAATGAGAATGCACAATCTGAAACAGCACGCACGATGCGGATGAACCTCATGTAACGTTGGACAAAAGAGGCAGACACGCTGTACCTTTATATGAAGTTCAAAAACCAGGCACATCAAATCTATGGTGCTAAGAGCTGGTATGGTATGTGGCTGTCCTTGGAGTGGCAGCTGGGATTAGTGATCGGGGAGTGGGGGACATAAGGGAAGCTTCTGGAATGTTGGTAATGACCTGTGTGTCTTGATCTGGGTGTGACTACACAGGTATACCTAGGATTTCTGCA
>CAUYSK010112751.1:0-23457 GCA_963575035.1 Avahi laniger | reverse complement strand
TTTTTTTTTTTTGAGACAGAGTCTCACTCTGTTGCCAGGAGTAGAGTGTCGTGGCGTCAGCCTAGCTCACAGCAACCTCAAACTCCTGGGCTCAAGCAATCCTTCTGCCTCAGCCTCCCGAGTAGCTGGGACTACAGGCATGCACCACCATGCCTGGCTAATTTTTTCTATATAGATTTTTAGTTGTCCAAATAATTTCTTTCTATTTTTAGTAGAGATGGAGTCTCGCTCTTGCTTAGGCTGGTCTCGAACTCCTGACCTTGAGTGATCCACCCGCCTCGGCCTCCCAGAGTGCTAGGATTACAGGCTACCTTTTTTTTTTTTTATTTTAACCCCAGGTACAGGGTAACTGCTGTTCTGCTTTCTATCACTAGATTAGCTGGTGTTTTCTAAAATTGTATGTAAAAGGAATCAGTCATATATTATGTGCTCTTTTTTTATCTGGTTTAAATAATGCAGCATAATTATTTTGAGATTCATCCATGTTGTTACATTTATTAATAGTTCATTCCTTTTACTGTTGAGTGGATTACATTATATGGATGTGCTGCAAGTTGTTTATCCATTCACCTAACAGACATTTGGATTGTTTCCAGTTTGAGTTATTACAAATGAAGCTGCTGTGAACATTTGTATGTAAGACTTTGTATGGACTTTGTATGTTTTCTTATCATTGATGTATACCTAAGTGTGGAAAGACTGGATCATGTGGTAGATATATGTTTACCTTTTTTTCTAATTGAGGCAAAATTCACAGAACATAACATTTACCATTTTAACCATTTCGAAAGTCTGGTGGCTTTTAGTATATTCGTAATGTTATATACCTATCATCACTATGTAATTCCAGAACGTTTTTATGACTCCGAAGAGAACTCCCTTATCCATTAAACAGTCACTCCTCATTCTCCTCTTTTCTACCCCTTTCCAACCACTAATCTGCTTTCTGTCTCTGCTTTGCCTATTCTGGGTGTTTCTGTAAATGAACTTATACAGTATGTGGCCTTCTGTGTCTGGCTTCTTCCACTTAGCATCATGTTATCAGTAGTTCATTTCTTTTTATGTCTGAATAGTACACCATTGTATGGGCATATCACATTTTGTTTATCCATTCATCAGTGATGAGTATTTGGGTAGTTTGCACTTTTTGGCTGTTACGAATAACGATACCATGAACATTTGTGTACAAGTTTTGTTATGGACGTGTTTTCTGTGCTCTTGTATATATGCCTAGAAGTGGCATTGCTGAGTCATATCGTAATACTTCTGTTTAACTTTTTAGGAAATTATCAAACATTTTGAGAGTGGTTGTTCCATTTTACGTTGCCACCAACAGTGTATGGGAGATCCAGTTATTCCTCATCCCTTTTATCACTTAGTATGGCCAATCTTTAATTTGGCAATTCTAGGAGAATCTCAATTGTGTTTTTAATTTGCTTTTCTCTAATGAGTACTTATGTTGAGCACCTTTTCATATGCTTTTTGGCCATTTGTATACCTTCTTTGAGGAAATATGTATTCAAGTCTTTTGCCTGTTCTTTGTTTTTTTCCTTACTGAGTTTTTATAGACATTTCTGTATTCTGAATACCAATTCTTTATTTGATATATGCTTTGCAAACATTTTCTCCTAGTTTATGACTTTTCATTCTCTTCCTAGTTCTTTTAAAGAGCAGCTTTTTCCATTTTGATAAAGTACATTTTGTCAATTTGTTTTTATGGATTTTCCTTTTGATATTTAATCTAAGAAATCTTTGCGTCATAAAGATTTTCTTTGATGTTTTCTCTTAAAAGTTTCATAGTTTTAAGTTTTACATTTAGTTTTATTATCCATTTTTATAGTAAATTTCGTATATTGTATGAGGTATCATTTACAGTTTATTTTTATATTTTTCACATATGAATATCTGTTCCAGCTCCATTTGGTGAAGACTATCCTTTTACATTAAATTGCCTTTGTACTTTTGTCAAAAATAAATTGCACACATGTGCGTCTATTGCTACACTCTCAGTTCTCTGTTCTGTGGATCTATTTGTCTGTATTGACTGGTATCTTCATTACTGTAGCTTTATAAGAAGCCTTCAGATCAGATAGTGCAATTGCTCCAGTTTTGTTCTTTCAAAGCTGTTTTGGCTATTCTAGGTCCTTTGTGTTTCCATAAGTATTTCGGTATCACCATTTCAACTAAAATGCCTATTGGGATTTTGATTGGGTTTACCTTGAGTCTAAATATCTGAAGAGTTAGCTGTTTTGATAGTTATTGTCTCTGTTTTATGCCAAAGAAAATGGGGCACACTAAAGTAACTTGCTTAAGATCATTTACCTTGTAAGAAGTAGAACTAAGATTCAAACCTGGACAGTTTGATATCAGAGTTTATTATTTATACTGTTTCCTATTTCCTATGTTAATTAAAATACCATATTAATTTCATGAGGGTAAAGACATTTGTTTTGCTGCTGATCGACTCCTAGTGAAAACGCAACGCCTAGCACACAGTAGACACTCAAATATTTGTTGGATGAATAGATTATTATAAAGTTTTTTCATATAGAAAATTAAGTTTCATTTTATTTGACTTGATCTAGGTCTTCGTTTGGTAGAATGGACAACAGACTCTAAATATTTTGCCCTAGATCTAGCCTTTCTTACAAGTTTTGTCTTAATTAGGATTCTGTCTGCCCAGAATAGAAGTTAACTCAAGCTAGCTTAAGTGAATATTGAATTTTTTATTAGGAGTAAAGTCATGGAACCCAATGAAAAGTTAGCCAGCCCTTAAGGAAGAGACTGGAAATGGGTATGAAAAATACAACAGGATTTTCCTTTTATCTGTAGTCTCCATGTATCTTCCTCTTTTTTTATCTCTGAAGAGATAAGTGTTCTCTGTTTTTCTAGTCGCAAATTAGAAAATGGCAGCTCTATAATTCCTTTTTTTTCTTTACATGTTGCAGGTCCTGCTGCTTGCAGAGGCTGACTGATTATTTCTTGATCAGACCTCCAGATTCTAGAACAGAGATTAGCTGGCATGACTTTGACAGTGTCTATCCCCGGTCCACTAAGTGTTAGGCAAGTGAGCAGAATATGTAGAATAAACACGAATGGTGAGGGTTCCATCATGGGGGAGTGAGGACAGTGGATTGTAGTTCTCAGAGAAAGAGGCTAGTATGTGGGGAGACTGATAATGCCGGGAAAGGTTTACTATAGGCTCGATCGTTTAACTCAAGCACTTGAGTTTGAAGGGGAATAGACTGCTGGCTTCTAACGTCCCCTTAGTGCTAAATACGCCCTGACAGGCTCTGTCACTTTTTATTTTGATGTATTGAAGAGAAATCAAATAGCTAATATATGTGAATACTGCATAGACACATACCTATAGCATTCATTTAGTTTTTCATAAGTGGCATAATGTATTATTTAAACATTTATCAAATATTTTGATTTTAAGTTGTAATTCATTGAGATGACTGTTTTCTTTATTGTTAGTATGTTTTCTTCCCTGTTTTTTTCTTCTTCTTCTTTTGTTTGTTTTTACAGAGGCAAGTATCGGATTGTATATATGACTCCAGAATTCTGTTCAGGTAACTTGGACCTACTCCAGCAACTTGAGGCTACTATTGGTAAGTGGTAAAGAGTGATCTTTTTAAATACTTATTGAACTGAGTTGTTTTTTAAAGTTAAACCTATGGATGGAGACTGGATTTCACTGCTGTTAACATTAATTTCAAATATTTTCTCCTTCAGGAAATCTCTGAGTCTCTAATTGCTGTTTCTTCTCTCTTTTCCCATAATACCCTGTAATTCCTTTTGCCATAGAAATTAGGCTCCTGTATTATAATTACCTGTTTATGTATCTGTTTCCTTCTGCTAGACTATAAACTTTTCAAGGGAGAAATACCATTCTTATTTATTTATATTTTACTAGTGTAGTGCCGGGCATATAGTGAGGCACTTTAAATGTATTGCTGAGTGAATGTTGAATCTAAGATTCTATAAGATTTGAATTTACCTTTTTCCCATATTCTAACTCTAAATAAAATCAATGTAGCAGTTCTTTACCCTTGTTGTTTATGAGAATCACCTTTCAAACTTCAGAAAAATGTAAGCCTCCAACCTTGAAAATTCTGGTTTAACAGGCCTGGGGTGGTGTCTGACATCGATAGCTTTTCACAAGTGATTCTGATGTGTAGCCAGGATTGAAAACCACAGTACCCTTGATTAGTTGCCACCAGTGAGTATGATTGATTGCAAAAAAGAAAACGAAAAACAAAAACTTATTTCTACATTTGCTGAGGTGTTGGAAAGAAAAAGTCAGAGCTTATTTCCTAGAAAAGTATAAACATAGAATTAGTCAAAAGCTGATGCCACCTTTTTTGGTACTTAAAAAATTTTATTTGTTACTTTCTTCTTGGTGGTTAGGCTCAGCCATCCAAGAGTTGTAATCATGGCTTCTGTTGCAAATGCCCATATTTCAAACCTTCAGTTGTACTAACCAAACTTAGTTTTCTAAGATTGTATGATCTCTTTGTATAATTGTGAATTAAAATAATTCCAGATAGGTTAAGGTTTCAAATTGCAACATCTCATTTAATGGTTACTTACTCGTAACACTATGGAAGTATTTAACAATTTTTCTCACAGTATAATGAAAACAAGCTTGTATATTCTAGGATGTGTTAAATCTATCAGAAGAATGAGGGCAGAAATTAACATTTGATTAAATATATTATCAAAGGGTACATTTATCAGCTGTTTAATTCCCATATTATATTTTTACCTTTAATGGACAATGAATTTGATATATTTCCTATTAGATTGTATGAAGTTCTTATGAATATTTTCCTTTGGATTAAGCACAACTAACTACCCTATATGTAAATTTCATGGTTTTATTCAAAAGCTAGGGTCTGTGTCCATAGTAGTCTGGGTATGTTTTGTTTCATTTTAGTATTTTCTTTGTTTTTGTGATGATGTTAAATGAATAATTAGTATAATAATTAGTTACTGAATACTTAATACTTTTGACAAGTAGTGACAACTTTCTATTTTTATTTTTGTAATGGATTAATTACGAACATTGCAATCATTATACCACATTACTTTGCTTATGACGGATAAAAATGTTCTCTTTGACTCTCAGTGTTGAATAAAAAGGGATAAATTAAATAAAAATTATTTTTGAAATATTTTCCTTTGGCTTTTGTTGCAGGAAATTGTATAAAATGCTTGCAAAAATGAATATACTGAGGATGTTATTTGTACAGTAGTCTGACATTTAATCAGATTTGTCATTTTTAGGTAAATGTTAAATTATTTAAGTAGTCTGGATTTTTAACAGAAACAGCAAACATAATTTTATATGGAGACTCTTTACCAACCAAACTTGTAATTGTTTTTTAACTTTGGAAGTAGGCTTGAATGACAAATATGCCCAAATGAAATATGTATAGATACTGAGAAAACACTTGGACTTGCACATTTAGAGTGCATGCTGGCAAAAGCTTGCCTCAACTGATTCGAAGGGACAAAGTTCAGCTCCATTAAAAGCTAGTTTGTCAAAACTGTAACTAAGGGTTTTAAAATAAGGGAAAGTTTTAAAATAAAAGATTGTCATCTTTGTTTTAACCTATTTAATTTAAAATCTGGGTGATTAGTTTCTAAAGCCAAAGTAAGTATAGTGGTAATATTGAACTTTTCTCAACCACTTAATAGTAACCAGAGAATTCTGATGCTAAGGAGCCTACTTTGCTCATATTTAGTAGGTTTCTTCTTTTGCTTTCTTTCTCCTCTGTGCTCTCTTTGGGCTATTATAGTTTGTAATCTCAATGAATTGTAATTGTTTATTTGCATGTCTGTTTCTTCTTTTAGAATTGTAAACTCCTCAAGGCCATGGGTTATATTTTATTAATCTTTCTATTCCTGGAAAAGTGTAATGGTCATTTAATAACCATAATAATAATAGCAGTATTTGTTTTTATTGAGCTCTTTTGTGCCAGGCCCTATTTTAGCATTTTATGTGGATGATCTAGTTTAATCTTTAGAATAACTAAAAATGTTTAGGTACCATTATTTTCATATTATCCACGTTTTACGTGTGAGGAAACTGAGACTTGCTAAGCTTAAGTAACTTGTTTAATGTAATACACATGGTAAGTGGTAGAGCTAGGTTCTGCATCCAGGCATTCTGACTGCAGAGCACAGGTTTTTAATCACCCTACTACTGTCAGAACATGATTAATACTCAAAGAAGTATCAAGGAATCATCATACCTGCTAAAGGGAAAAATTATTCTTAATTAGAAATTTGGTAATTGACGGCAAAAGTACTACTGTTATTGCTTTGAAATATCTGAAGACATTTTAACAAGTGGTTATACTATAAAATCCTTTTCTGAAATGCATTACTACACACTACTGATTCTGTTTCAGTGTATGTGTATGGTGTGGGGGCAGAGTAGGGATGCTACTAGGGGAAGAAAAGACAAATTATATTTCTTCTTACCTTCTTTGTACATAACGGGAGAGTTCTTCCCATAACGTTTTACATTAGAAAATGTGAATGTCATCCTGTCTTCTAATACTGGTATTTCAGAGGGACTCTGCCATATAACACGTATCAATCATGGATAGTGATGCACTTAATCTTATTATAAATGTGCTCTTTTTTATCTTTTTTAATAGCTAATCCATGAGATAAAATTGAAGGTGCTACCAAAGAGAAATAGTTCTTGAAAGGACGGTCTTGCCAATAAACTATCTAATGGAGACAAATAAACTACCTCACTGTCTTTGAGACTAATTATGTGGGTCTTAACTCTCTGTCTTTGAAAATTAAGCACCTGCAGAGTTGATTTTACAGCGTTTGAAAAGAGCTCAGCAGACAGAAAGGAAGTATATTACATTCACCATACCAGTTTGGCCAGACTACATTGATAAGCCAGTCTCCAGGAGAAGAAAAAAGGGAAAAACAAACACCCTGACATCTTACAGCTGTTGCCTGCTAATCAGTCTACAGCAATAAATTTTTTTTTCCCCCTTTTTAGGCATAAAAATCCCGAGCTCCTCGTGCTTGGGGCCGGCACTTCCTCTTTTTTTCTTTCGGGTGCTGTGCCTTTTCCTTTCTCTCTCTCTTTTTCTCTTTCCCTTTTCTTTCTCAGAGAAAGTAAAATAAACTTTTACTTTTTTCTATCCTAACTTAATGTTGAGAATTCTTTCTCCACCCTCCCTGTAAGCTCCCCATCCTAGCAGTTCTTTTTTTAAAAGGCATTATTGTTGCAAGTGGTTCATGAGTGATAGTTTTGGGGATAAAGTCATAATAAGCAATTCATCTCTCCGAGGAGTAATGATGAAAGCTGAAATCCAATAAATATTTTGTTTGGGTTAATACATAAATATTTCCCTTTTAAAATTTTTATGGCTTTTATTCATGTATCTCCCATCTCCCAGTAATGATTTTTGGTATTATCTGAAGTTATTTATGCTTTTATTTTTATATGAACCAAATATTTTGATTTGGATTATTTATTCTTCTTTTGGTAATATATATTTTAAGTGAAGAAATTAATATTGATTTAGGTGAGTTTATTCTTTCTTTTTGAACTTCGTTTTTCCCATTTGTGTGTCTTTTCTCTTTTATAGGTATCACACTTATTGCTGTGGATGAAGCTCACTGTATTTCTGAATGGGGGCATGAATTTAGAACATCATTCAGGAAATTGGGCGCCCTAAAGACAGCACTCCCATTGGTAAGCTTTGCGAAGTCTAATGTCTCGAAATGACATTCTTACTAAGGGGACCGTTCAGGATTGGGGAGTGGCCAAAAAGCTGAAGACGTCTCTGTGAAAGAGCAAGTGGATGATGTCCTTTTCTGAAAGGACCCAGTAATAAATATTTCAGGCTTCATAGGCCACATGTAGTCTCTTGTCACATATTTCTTTCTCTCTCTCTCTTTTTTTTAACAATGCTTTAAAAATGTAAAGGGTTACATTCTTTGCTTTTGGGCCATAACAAAATAGGCTTTGGGCCATGGTTTCCAGACTGCTGCTTTAGAACCATGGTTAGATTCCCACGTCTTCTCAATGATTCTTTTATCCATATGTTTTTTCACTGTAGGGTGCTGTGAAAACATGGTCACCCCTTCTTGCATCATAATTAAAAACCTAAAAATTGAACCATTTTAAAGAGGATTTATTAAGACTTTTAGTATTAGAATTCTACTTTCTTCCTTAATTATAAAGAATAACAAATTTTTACATGAATGTTTTACACGAATAGTGTATTTTACATGAATGTCTTGAAAACTTACAATGTTAGCACTGCTTTATTTTTTATTTTGAAAATTACAGATTCATAGGAAATTCTAAAAAAAAAATGTACAGAGTGGTCCTGTGTACCTTTCACCCAGTTTCCCGAATGGTAACATCTTGCTTGACTATAGTACAATATCAAAGCTATACATATGACATTTATACAATATCCAGAGTTTATTCTTATTTCACCAGTTTTATAAGTTCTCATTTGTGTGCATTGTTCTATACAATTTTATCTCATATGAAAATTTGTGTAACTACCACTGCAATCAAAATAACCAAACTGTTCTATTACAACAGGCTCCCTGGAGCTATCCTTTTATAGCCACATGTGCTAACCTCTCAACCTCCCTACTCGCAACCCTATCCCCTGGCCACCACTGATCTGGTCTCCATCTCTACAATTGCATAATTTCAAGAATGTTATATAAATGGAATCATACAGTTTTTCATCTTTCGGAATTAGTTTTTTTCCACTCAGCATAAATCTCTGGGGATCCATCCAAGTTGTGGTGTACAGTCATGGGTAACTTAACAAGGGGATACGTTCTGAGAATTGTGTTGATGGATCACTTTTGTTGGGTGACTTTGTCATTGTGTGAACATTGTAGAGTGTACTTACACAATCCTAGATGATATAGCCTATTGCTCCTAGGCTGCAAATCAGTTTAGCATGTTACTGTACTTAATGTGGTAGGCAGTTGTAACACAATGGTAAGTATTTGTATATCTAAACATAGAAAAGGTACAGTAAAAGTTGATATTATTGTCAAAACCACACGGAAGTTTCAGCCTAGATCCAGTTGCTTATGGCACAGAGATCCAACTGTTGAGACAATGAGGATTGCCAAAGAAGAAAGGAATTTTTTAATACAACAAGGCAGAAGTCTTGTTCGTTGGGGGCAGGTTGTGGGAGATGGTGAATCTTGTCAGGAAGTCTGTCCAGTTCCTTTGTCTTGCAGAAAATCCACCATTTCTGGGAAACAACTCAAAAGGTCAAAGGTTAGTTCAGGGAAAGAATTATAAAAAAGCATATAGGGGTCATTGAAATTTGTTCATAGAGCCTACAGTATAAAAGATAGAAAAAGTATACCTATATAAGATACCTTGAATGGAGCTTGCAGGATTGGAAGTTGCTCTGGGTGAGTCAGTTAGTGAGCATGATGGCCTAGGACGTTACTGTGTATTACTGTACACTTAAACACTGTACACTTAGGTTACACTAAATTTATAAAAAACATTTCACGTTCTTCAGTAATAAATTGAAGATTAATTTATTGTAACCTTTTTACTTTATAAATTTTTAAAAAAACTTGACTCATAATAACACTTAGCTTAAAACACATTGTACAAAAATATTTTCTTTCTTTATTCTTTAAGCCTTTTTCTAATACTTTTTACTTTTTAACCTTTTTTGTTATTAACAAAAACTAAGACAAAAAACATGCATTAGCCTAGGCCAACATAGGGTCAGGATCATTAATCACTGTCCTGTACCTCCACATCTTGTCCCACTGGAAGGTCTTCAGGGCCAATAACAGGCATGGAGCTGTCATCTCCTATGATAGCAGTGCTTTCTTCTGGAGTACCTCCTAAAGAACCTGCCTGAGGCTGTTTTATGGTTAACCCTTGTTTTTTTTTTTGAGACAAGGTCTGGCTTTGTTGCCCAGGCTAGAGTGCAATGGCATCGTCATAGCTCACTGCAACCTCAAATTGCAGGCTCAAGCAGTCCTCCTGCTTCAGCCTCCCAAGTAGCTGGGACTATAGGTGTACCACCATACCCGGATAATTTTTTAATTTTTTTGTAGAGACAAGGTCTCACTATTGCCCAGGTTGGACTTGAACCCCTGGCCTCAAGCGATCCTCCCGCCACAGCCTCCCACAGTGCTAGGGTTACAGGTGTGAGCCACCATGCCTGGCCAATTTTTTTTTTATAAGTAGAAGAAGTACACTGTAAAATAATGATAAAAAGTGTAGTATAGTAAATACATAAACCAGTAACGTAGTCATTTATTGTCATTGTCAAGTGTTATGTACTGTATGTAATTGTATATGCTGTGCTTTTATATGACTGGCAGCTGGCAGCACAGTAGGTTTGTTTACACCAGTGTCACCACATATCTGTGAGTAATGCATTGTGCTACGATGTTATGAAGGCTATGACATCACTAGGCGATAGGCATTTTTCAGCCCTATTATAATCTTATGGGACCACTGTTGTATATGCAGTCTGTTGTTGACTAAAATGTTAAATGATGCATGATGGTATTTCAGAAGCTTTCTCCTTTTTTATCGCTGCACGGTATTCCGTGGTATAGAGGTACCACAGTTTGTTTAACCATTCACCAACTGAAGAACTTTTGGGTGGTTTTCCAGTTTTTTACTATTATGAATAAAGATGCTGTGAACATTTGTGTACTATAATTCGAAGGTCCTTCAATAAGTGAATGGTTAAACAACCTGTAAATGTAAGTTTTCATTTCTCTGGGATAAATGCCCAGGACTGTAGTTGCTGGGTCCTATGATCGTACAGGGTTAGTTTTGTAAGGAACTGCCAAGTTGTTTCCCAGAGTGGCTATAGCATTTTATGTTCCCACCAGCAAAGTGTGAGTGATCTAGTTTCTTCTCATCCTTGCCACCATTTGTTGTTGCCACTATTATTTTAGCCATTTTGATAGGTGTGACGTGATATCTCATGTTTATAATTTGCATTTCTATAATGGCTAATGATGTTGAATGCCTTTTCATGTGCTAATTTGCCTCCTTGATGAAATAAATGCCTGATTTAATTGGAGTACTTTTTTTTTTTTTCTGTCTAGTTTTAAGAGTTTTAAAAAACTATATTATAGATACGAGATCTCGGTCAGATGTGTGGTTTGCAAATATTTCCTTCCAGTTTGTAGCTTGTCTTTTCATCCTTTCCGCAGTGTCTTTCACAGAGTAAATATTTTAAATTTCAGTGCAATTCAGTTTCTCAATTTTTTCTTTTATGGATTGTGTTCTTTGCTTAGCCCTAGAATCTGATTACTTTTCCTGATGGTTTTTTTCCCTAAAGTTTTACATTTAGGTCTGTGATCCATTTTTGAGTTAAATTTTGTATAAGGTGTGAGGTTTAGGTTAAGGTTCATTGGTTTCTCTGCAGATGTTTGATTGCTCCAGACCATTTGTTGAAAAGGCTGTCCTTCCTCTATTAAATTGGTTTTGCCTCTTTGTTGAAAATCATTTGAGTACATTTGTGTGGGTCTGTTTCTGGATTCTCTAGCCTGCTGTGTTAATTTTGAATGAATCAACAAAGTCGGCTTATGTTTCAGTTTTCCTGGTAGTACCGAGGCAATGTATACTCAGAAAAAGTGTTAGACTTGTTTGTTATTCTTTTGGTAGATTGTCTAGTTCAATTTCCTTGTTCATTAATCTTGCTTATCGATAGCAAATTGAGAGGGATCTTAAAAATATTTTCTTTTTGTTAGCTTTTCTCATAAAGATTTGGTTGGATCAGATATTAAAATAAAACATACCAACAAAATACTTAAATATGCCAGTTAGCAAATCATATAGAAAAATCAATAGTGTTAATAGTGCATGTAATAGGGATTTCTATGGTGAAAGTCACTAGATACAGTACCCTGGAGGACTGATTTCCATTAATTTAGAATGGTTTAAAGTAAGCTTTTGGAAACTAGGAAGATTGCTTTCTGTAATCCTTTCCTAGGTCTTTCATTCTATTAATAGAAAGATTTTGTTGAAGGAGTTTTAACTGTTTTATACCGTTCTTAAACACTTTTTAGTTTGAATGAAATCTTTTAATATGTCTGGCTATGGAGTCATTGAATCATTTTCAGTTCTTGGTATGATTAATAAAGCATATTCCTTTTGTTGAGCCTCCAGGGCAGGATGTTTGTCAAGCAAGGCTGAGAAAACCTTTTTCCCCTGATATTTTCAAGAATCTTCTTTATTAGCTAAGTGGTGACAAATGCCACATGGTGGTTGTAGGACTGTCATTATTCTCACTGTTGTTGGTGCTTTTTTCCTTCTCCTAATTCCAATTACACTGGGACGACTGGTGTCAACCTGGAATGTTTCACACCATGTTATTTCAGTAAGTTCAAAAATAGCAAAGAGATCACTAAACCATTTAGAATAAAGATTCCTGTTTGGAGGGAATCAGACAAAGTGAGTCTTGAGAAAGAACGACCAGGCAGAAAACTCCATATCATTTTTAAAATTCTATAAAATTCAAATAAGAGGAACTGTGAAGTCCATAAGACATGTTGATTATTTCCGTTACTTTTTCCCCAGTACTATTACAAAGGTCAGGTCATAGTAGATATTCTGTGACTGTTTGGAATGAGTGAATGAATAAAGTATGTGATGTTTTGGAGTACAGAGTTAGAATTAGCAACGTGACCTACATTTAGAAGCAGATGGAATAGTTAAAATTCTCTCTATCTGTGGGTGCTATACCCTTCAAGTATATGACTAAGATCTTCCTAAATTTATACTCATAAGATTAATTTATATTTGGTAATTTTTTTTTTTTTTTTTTTTTTATTTAGACAGAGTCTCACTCTTTTTGCCTGGATTAGAGTGAGTGCCGTGGCGTCAGTCTAGCTCACAGCAACCTCAAACTCCTGGGCTTAAGTGATCCTCCTGCCTTAGCCTCCCGAGTAGCTGGGACTACAGGCATGTGCCACCATGCCCGGCTAATTTTTTCTATTTTTTCTATATTTTTAGTTGTCCAATTAATTTCTTTCTATTTTTAGTAGAGACAGGGTCTCGCTCTTGCTCAGGCTGGTTTCGAACTCCTGAGCTCAAACAATCCGCCCGCCTCGGCCTCCCGGAGTGCCAGGATTACAGGTGTGAGCCACCGCGCCTGGCCAATATTTGGTAATTTGTTTTAATAAAACTTGGTACCTGTTACTGAAGAAATCAAGACTTGCCAACTTAAGTAGATTTTGTGAGTTAAGAACTTGTATAAATAGGTAGTATAATTTATGATCCAAACCAATTTGCTTCTGAAAATGAAAGGATTTAAGCTGTTAGTAATTATACCATGACTACAAGTGTAAACTGAAAGTGTCCCAGCAAAGGAGGCTGTGTGGTTACTCTTCTCATGATCTGCCTGTGTGTTATTTTTTAGCTTCACCCTAGTTTATAAATTTTAAATGTCATAAAGTACCACGTACTTCTAAGAGAAAAGGTTCTGTTCATTGCGTAAGTGAAAATTTATTGTTTCCTTAATTTTAATATATTCTGTTACTTTATTTTCTAAGTATAGAAGCAACATTCTTAACTGTCACTTTCTAGACTGTTGAGGGAAAAGAGTGGTTTTATTTATTTATTTATTTTTGAGACAGTGTCTTGCTCTGTTGCCTGAGCCAGAGTGCAGTGGAGTCATCATAGCTCATTGCAGTCTCAAACTCCTGGGCTCAAGCCATCTTCCTGAGTAGCTGGACTATAGGCGCGTGCCACCGTGCCTGGCTAATTTTTTCTAATTTTGATAGAGATGGGATCTCACTCTTGCTCAGACTGATTTTGAACTACAGAGCTCAAGTGGTCTTCCTGCCTGGGCCTCCCAGAATGCTAGGATTACAGGTGTGAGCCAACGGAGCCCGCCCAAGAGTGATTTTATAGTGATTTTCGCTATTAGCAGGTTTTAGGATAGGGAGTAGCTAGTAGCAAAATGGGAATTCTCACGTTGGAATGGCCTCCCTAACAGATCACGGAGCCCTCTCCATCTCATTTTTTGAGGGAGAAAAAACTAAGCCCTTGCCAAAGTCAGTGGCAAATCTGGGAGTAGTACCCGTGTCTCTGGAGTTCTTGTATAGAATTCTTTTCAATTGTTGCAATAACAATACTAGTAATCGTTGAGAGTTTTTGAGCACTTAGTATATGCCATACGTTACGTTCAGCACTTTACGTGTTTTATGTCATCCTAACAACTTTATGAGATTGGTGCTGTTATTGTAGTCATTTTATAGATGAGGAAACCAAAGCTTAGAGAGTTAAAGAGCTCAAAATCTCACATCTAGTAAGTGGCAAAGGCAGGATTTGAGCTCAAACTGATTCCAAGACAGATTTTTTTCACCACTGTCCTGCTCTTTTGCCTGATTTTTCTGTTAACTTCTTGAAGATGTGTCATATTTCATGTTCATTTCCATATTTTCATAAATGTATTGCCTGTCCACTCATACATTAGATTGCTAAAACAAACCCAACCCTCTTGTGGCCTGAAATCCTGAAAACTTCTGTTTTTATCTGCATATGCACTAAACAACTATTTTATTATTAATAGTGCATTTATAAAGTGTTTGATTAAAACACTTAGATTGGTGAAAATGTTTTTTGTGAGGGTGGGAATGTACATCTATGAACATTTAATTTTTCAACTTCCCTTATTCTCAGCCTTATATTTGTTAATACTTGTATATTAACACATATATCTATGTTAGAGCTTAATTAGAAACTAATCTCTTTATAAATTGGCTTGTCTCTTAAGTCGTTAACGGCAGGTACTCTAAATTCAGAGAAGTGTCTGTAAGCCAAAAATCAATGAAATTTCCCTTTTAAAATGGTTTCACAAAATTTAAGGATAAAGAATGAAAAAATGAGGCCAATTATCTGGTCAATTTGGTTTTGATTTAATTTTTTTATTTGAAAAAATTACTGTCAAAAGTTGATTGTTTTTACACAAGTTTTGAGATAATTTTTAATTCAGTAAAGCTATATTGATTATAAGAGTAGATAACAAGTTTTGATAAATTGTATCTTGTTTTGAGTCAAACTCAATAATTGCTTCTTTCAAATTGGCAAATTGCACATCAATTTTTATTTACATATAAGATAATTGCTTAAGCTGATTTGTAAGGTAGATGCATATCAGAGGAGCTATTTTGTGAAGATGCTGTTTCCAGTATCTTTAATAGACCAAAATAGTATTTTTTTTTTTTTTCAGACAAGATCTCACTCTCTTGCCTGGTTTAGAGTACGGTGGCATCATCATAGCTCACTGCAACCTCAAACTCCTAGGCTCAAGCAATCCTCTTGCCTTAATCTCCTGAGCAGCTGAGACTATAGGCGTGCAATACCTTGACCAGCTAATTTTTCTGTTTTTTTGTATAGATTGGGTCTTGCCCTTGCTCAGCCTGATCTCAAACTCCTGGGCTCAAGCGATCCTCCTACCTCAGCCTCCCAAAGTGCTAGGATTACAGATTTGAGCCACTGTGTCCTACCCAAAAAGTATTTTTAAGAAAGTTTTATTCTTGGTGATAGAACAGCTAATGATTTAGGAACAACTTTAAGACAGCTTTAACAACTTTATATTTTTTCTGATTATGAAATAATGACAGAATTGAGTATAACTTCCTATTATAATAGGAACAAAGATATTATGTTGTTACCTTACCTTAGAATTTCGAAAGATGACATATTTATGTTTTTCCTGATACCTGCTGTGGCTCCTGCTTTATCTGCTAATCCAGTCAAGAAGTCGTTACTAGACTGAAAATAGTACATGACTTAGTTGCTTAAGAAATCAATAATATGTGTTTAAGTTAGTAAAACTGAAGAGAGGTTATCTAGGTCACTCGGAACTTTGCTTCTAGATTTGCAAAGCCATAAACCAATATATTTAATATAGGGGACAAAAAAAGACTCATTGCTTTATATGGTTAGATTTTCAGTGAATTGAAGGGTTTATAATTTATCAATTGTAGATTAATCAAAAATAAAGTGTAATATGTTACCTGCTTATATCACAGCACTATTACAGATGTAATAAATGTAAAAAATAAGAAATGGAGAAGTAGCTAATAAGTAGGCTTAATTTAATAAGACAAGATAAATTGCATTTGGGAACCCAGTGGATTTAATATTTTATTTAAGTGATTTCTGATTTTTAAAAAGTAAATGTTTGTATTCATAAGGCTGAGAAATTTGTAAGTAGGAGGTTTTTTTTTTTTTTTAAATAATTTTAAAGTTGCATTTTTGACACTGTGCCTCCTGTAGTTGTCTTGGCAGTCTCTTTGTAAGAAAGTAGTGGAAATGTTGGGAATTCGTGAGCTCTTTTTTAAAAAATCAATTTTTCTTCATTCAGGTTCCAGTTGTTGCACTCACTGCGACTGCAAGTTCTTCAATCCAGAAAGACATTGCACGTTGCTTACATCTGAGGGATACTCAGTTTACCTGTACTGGCTTTGATCGACCAAACCTGTATTTAGAAGTTGCAAAAAAAACAGGGAATATCCTTCAGGATCTGAAACAATTTCTTGTCAAAAAGACGAGGTAAGGATTTAATGGCTGATGAATTTTGGTAATGATTTCCTTCTTTTTAAAAATTTTATTTACTATTCTAATGCATGTGTAACATATTCAAATTCTACCTAGCTTTGGTTCAAGTCAAATGTGGTGGTGGTATGATTAATTCAGTGACTGAGGAAAAAATCTATTTTTGAAGGCAGAAACTAATTATTCTAATGTTTTAATACTCCAAAGCAACTTCTGCAAGTGGTATATTATGCCTTATTTTTAATCTGTAATTCACAAATCATAACTCCTGTTGCTTGAACAGGACATATGCTCTTAATAATTGACAAATAAACGTAAAATTAGTCTTTCATATGAATTCTGTCTAGTTCACTAATTACATGACTAACTTCAATCTTAGGAAATTTAGATAAGGTCATCCTATAAATATGTTGGAGTCTGTATCATGTTCCAAGGACTATCCTAACTGTTTTATATAAGTGATCCAGTTTAATCCTCAATAACTGCACAGTAAACCACATATTATTTTCATTTTACTGATGAAGAAACTGTCACTAGTACTTTTCTATTTGTTTTGTTTAAAGGCATTTTATGTGTATGCTAAGAAACTTTCCTAAGCCTTCATCCCTTGATCTGTCTGTTCAAGTGAAAAGCTTATAATTTTCGTTTTATAAAATACATTTTTTAGTGAGAATACATTAAAATAATGTTTCTCCTGTCAATACAAACACAAAACAAATCCAAGCAAATAGAATTTAAAGAGCATCATTAGTGTTTTCTTCTTCCAGAAAGGGATAAAGAGAAGATCGATCAATCCTAGGTTAAGGAAATCCTGTAGTTATTCTTGAGGATCTTAAGAAATAATTTAAATGTAGAATTTGCTACCAGCTTAGTTGTGCTATATTGAGAATAAAACAAGAATGTAAAGAATATATTCTGAGTGTTCTGGCCACTCTTGTGGTCTCTCTGAAGTGAGTACTCATTGTGTTTCACTTCCCTTTCATCCAAAAGGGAAAAAATTCACTTCAAGAAGACTGTTTCAAAAAGGAGAGAGCTGTTATAAGGAGAAAGTGCCATAGAGAGTGAGGGTAATATGGACTAAAATGGATGAAAGATACGGAGTAATGGTGAGACTTTGGAGACAGGACAGTTTGCCATTTTTGTTTTGTGACATTGTGTTCTCCTATTTTTCTGACACTGTTGTCCTCTTACATCTTACGCAAATATTTTCTTCTCACTGTTTTTCATCTTAACTCTTCTAATTGAGGTCTTTGATACTTTTTAGCCCAGATTGTTATAATCTCTCCTAACAGATCTCCCTCCTCATCAGTGTTCTTTCGTGTATTCTGTACGCAGTGTACAGTTTATCGTCTGAAAACACATTCCTAAATCTTGGAGTACCTTTCTGCAACTCTTTCCCATGGAATAAAGACCAGACTCCTCCGTCTAACATTCAAGACTATCCAGGATCTTGATATTTAATGTGAAATGGATTTTCTAAAAGCAGATCAAGAATCCTCCAAGAAGAGCTGTGATAGCAGGGAACCATGCAGAGTCAAGAGTGCTTTCTACAGATCTTAGGCAAATAGAAACTTTCCTCTTAATGATAATAAGGTGAGGGTAATGAAGGCTTCAGGGTATTGTGTTTTGTTTTTTTTTGTGTTTTTTTTTTTTTTGAGACAGAACATTGCTCTGTCACCCTGAGTGCAGTGGTGTCGTCATAACTCACTGCAACCTCCAACTCCTGGGCTCAAGGGATCCTCCTGCCTCAGCCTCCCATTTAGCTGGGACTATAGGCTCATGCATTATACCTGGTTAATGTTTTCTATTTTTAGTAGAGATGGGGTCTCACTGTTGCTCAGGTTGGTCTCGAACTCTTGAACTCAAGCAATCTTCCTGCCTTGGCCTCCCAGAGCGATAGGATTACAGGTGTGAGCTACTGTGCCAGGCCCAGAGTATTGTCTTTTATTTCCCATTTCTTCTCTTGCTTTAATTCAGCCATTTGTTTATGAGTATTCCCATTTGTTTATTCATTAAGCTAGCATGTTTCTTAAACTAACCTTATTTTGTTTCTGTATTCACAATACATTTAAATTAGAATAGATGAGCCTCTTTCACCTATCCAGCTGAGTAGTTAGAGGAGGATAGAAATTTTCCCCCTCAAAAAATTGTTATGAGGAAATAACAGTGTTTAGTAAAACCACGTAGCAAAGTAATGACTTTTTCCGTAACATTCATTCTTAAGATTACCAGCAAATATTTTTGAACTGTAAAAGCAACCTTTTAATATTAGACCATTAAATATGAAATGTCTGATTTCAAGTCAAAAGTGTAGTTTATTATCTCTCAAATAAGAAGCAGAACAGTTAATCAAATATGTACCTGAATTATCAACACAGTTTTGCCATTTTAGCAGTATCCTGTTTATGCCAGTAGCAAAGAAGCCTGGAGAGCGAGTGGCAATGAAATTGCAAAAGGGGTTTTCCACAGCTTGTTGAGAATTGAGTATTTTTCCTTGCAAGAAGTGGTCCAAAGCCTGGGAGAAATGGTAGTCATTCGGTGCAAGGTCTGGTGAATGCGGTGGATGACAGAGAGTTTCCAAGCCCAGCTGCTGTAGTTTGAGCAGCGATGTTTGTGCGGCATGTGGACGAACATTGTCTTGCAAGAGGATTGGCCTGTCTCTATTGATGCTTACTCTCAAGCATCCCCATCCTTTCATCCAGTTGGTTGCAGTAGACATCGCTGTAATCGACTAACGAGGTTTCATGAAGGTGTAGTGGACGATACCAGTGCTGGGCCACCAAACAGATACCATTATTTTTTTTTTTTAATGAATATTCAGCTTTGGACTGTGTTTCAACACTTCATCTTTATCCAGCCATTGTGCCGAACACTTTCAGTTATCAAAAGAATCCCTTTTTATCACGCATAACAATACAGTGTACGAATGGTTTGCCTTTATATCTGACAGCAAAGAAAGGCAAGTTTCCAGACAATTTCTCTTCTGACGCTCGTTCAATTCACGTGGAACCCATCTATTCAGCTTCTTTACTTTGCCAGATTGTTTCACATGGTCCAATATGTTGGAATAGTAACATCACACCTTGCTGCTAATTCACATGTAGGTTGAAATGGATTCACTTCCACTGTAGCTTTCAGATCATGATTATCCACCTTGGTCTCAGGTCGCCCACGTGGCCCATTTTCAAGATTAAAATCACCAGAATGGAACTTCTCAAACCATTGATGTACTGTGCATTCATTAACCACATCCTTCCCCAAACACATTGATATTTTGAGCTGTCTGTGCTGCATTGGTTTCACGATGGAACTCATATTCAAAAATAACATGAATTTGACTTATTCATAGTTTCACAAAAATTGCTTTAAAAAATGTGAAAGATAATCACAAACCACAATGTGCTTTTGAAAGACTGAGGCTGTACCTTCCCAGTAAACTTAAAACAAGAATTGTCAAAGTGAAATACCAGAGATATCAACTGTCAAACTTAGTGCTTAAGGAAATCAGACATGTCATACTTAATAACCTAATATAAGAAAGCTCTTGCTTTTTTTTTTTTTTTTTTTAATTTAAGACAGGGTCTTGCTCTGTTGCCTGGGCTACAATGCAGTGGCATCGTCATAGCTCACTGCAACCTAAAACTCCTGGGCTCAAGCAATCCTCCTGCCTCAGCCTCCTGAGTAGTGCCACCATGCCTCGCCAGTTTTTTTATTTTTTGTAGAGATGGGAATCTTGCTATGTTGCTCAGGCTGGTCTCAAACTCCTGGCCTCAAGTGAATCCCGCCTTGGTCTCCCGAAGTGCTAGGATTACACATGTGAGCCACCATGCCCGGCCTGGCTCTTGCTTTTTGGTAAACATACAGAAACTCAACTTTATGATCATAAGACAGAATAAGAACAGTGTAACAAATTTTATGCATACTCCTATGTACATAATCACTTACCTCGCTTACATAAATTAAGACTAATTGTTAATCTAGTGCATTGCATTCCCAAAAGTATTTGTATCAATAATTTATAAATTTTTATTGAATTTTCAACAGATGCATAACAATACAGATGCATATAAATTGAAAAGTAATTCAGTCTTTCAGTCCCATTCCTCAGTTATAATCACTGTTGATATTTTGGCATTTAGCTGTATAGACTTCTTTTCTCTGACTCTATTACTGTGTAGATGCACACTCCCAGTTTTTTGTTGTTGTTAAGTTTATGCAGAAATAGTTTCATGCTATATCTATTTCTTCTGCCATTATCTTTTTTCATTTACGATATCTTGGCTATCTTTCCATATATTGTGCTTTCTTAAATTAGGGCCTTATCTGTATAAGATATGCAAGTTTTGGTGAGTAGTTTTTTTCTTTGAAAGCATGTTTTTAAAATAAGATTTGTGTATAGTAAAAAAAAAAACCAAACTATTTTTTTCCTCACTCCATTATGAAGTTTACTGTATATTTGATATCGAAACCTATTTGGTTACAATCAAAAATTGCTTTGAGTATGTTATTCAATAAGACTTGCAGTAAAATTATTACCTTTTTTTCTCTGCTTAAATTTTCAGTGGCTTTTTTTGCTATAATCCTTCTTAAAGGTTTCATAAACTTTTTTAATGTTTAATTTTTTACATGTTTGCTTAATATTTCATAGTGTGAGTACATATAATGATGAACACTTAGATTATTTTTTACTATTATAGTTTTGCTGTATATGTGTATGTTTTGGCAGATATGCAAGTATCTTTGTAAATTAGAATCCTAAAATTGAAAATGAATTACAGGGTATATGCATTTAAAATCAAAAAAATAACTTTTCATAAATCTAAACTAGTACAGTCTCTTTATATTGATGGTCGGCATAAATGAATGCATTTAGGTAAATTTGGAATATTTCGAGACACTAAATAAATGTTCTATGGAAATAGAACATAGAAATTGTTAACACTTTTAATAAGACAAGTTTTTACAACAGACATTCTAATAGGCATTATTTTCAGTAATGTTCAATCTCAAGATTACTAGTAAATACTTCTTTGAGCTATACAAGCAATTTTTCAATTGCTTGCTCTTTAAGTAAACATACAGAGACTCAGCTTTATGATTATAAGAGAATAAATACAAGGTAACATTTTATTCATATTCCTGTGTAAATATTTATTTACCTCTCTTATGTAAATTAACACTAATTGTTAATTTAGAGCATTGCATTCCTTACAGTTGCATTCCTTAGAATTCCTTTTTATAACTAGTTTATAAGTTTTCATCAAGGTTTTAGCTAAAACAAAATAAACTTGTTTATGGTTTTAACTTTAATTTAAACCAAAACTGAGTCAAAACTGAGTTTCTGGGGCTTACCACAATTCACTTCCACATTTGATTATCCATGATGTTTTAAATTTTCATGCATTTAAATATATCATTGTTTTTGATATGCTTTCTCCTTTTAGCCGTTTATTTAGAAAGTAGAAAGGAAAAATTAAATAAGATAAAACCCAAACTGATTTGAAACGTATATATAACATGTATGTTTATTCTTGCATTCTTCTTTTTCTTTAGTTCTGAATGGGAATTTGAAGGTCCAACTATCATCTATTGTGCTTCCAGAAAAATGACAGAAAAAGTTACAGCTGAACTTAACAAACTGAATTTATCCTGTGGAACATACCATGCAGGCATGAATTTCGTCCAAAGGAAAGAGACTCATCATAAATTCATGAGAGATGAAATTCAGGTGTGAGGATCAATCATCCTTATTCTCTATTCCCCATAGTGGAAATAGATATTTCTCAAATGATAATTTATCTGGTCTTTATTGAATACTTTCTTTGTATTGAGCATAAAACCATCCCTCTGATAAAGAGAATCAGTATGTAATGTGGGAGATAGGTATGTGGATAAACTGTCTCAGACTAGTATAAATAACAGTCTCTACCTAGTGCTTAGGTGCATAGAGGCAGCACTAGCTCTGTCAAGGTAGGTTGTGTAAGTGGGGTGGTCCATCCAGGATGATGTAATTAGAATAGAGTCTGAATATGTGAATAGAAGAGTGCATACTGGGTTTAAGAAATCATGACTGGTTTGGACTGGCTGGAAGGAAAGAGTTGTAGTAGGAATGGCACAAAGCAATAATCTAGAGACAGGGAGGAGTTAGAGACTCATAGGAAAATGTTGAATGGGTTGCTTGGCCAGGTTATAGATGGCTTTGAAACTTGCAGAGAGGCAGCCTGAGCTTAATGTATGTCATATACCTCTAGTTTTTCCAGACTGCTTTCACCATAGAATTTTAAATTTAGATGAAGTTTTATCTAGTAGGTAAAACAGATTAAAGTAGAATAATTCTGGTTGAAGTTGAAGGGTGAGAAAAGAGGGTCGAAGAGCTTCCAGATCTCTAAGAAAGTCCTTATGGATGTCTTATAATCCTTAGAGTGCCATGCAATAGAGGTTGAAATCTATCATGATGTACTACTATAATTTTTTAGGAAGATAATAGTATTATAGAAACATTAGACTGGCAGCACTAAGTAGGATTGATTTGAAGGAGAGAAACTGCAGAAGGGGAGAGTATGGATGAAGTTATTGTGAACTACTACAGCTGAGATTCCTGAAATGATTGGGCTGGTTCAGTGGGTGTCAGAGAATATTTGGGAAAATTTAAATTCAAGACACTTGAGTAGGTTTAAATCAACAACTGTACGCTATCAATATCATATCTACACTCTGTTTCTGTAAGCCTATGGAATAGCCCTCCTCTCAAGAGATGAACTTAACTTCAGGTCTGGCATTTTCTGAACATCTGTTTCCTCTGTCCTGCCGTCTCTATCATATCTAGTTATTACCCACCCCAAGCCAACACTGTTTAAACAACTTAAGTCTGG
>CAUYSK010112745.1:0-32327 GCA_963575035.1 Avahi laniger | reverse complement strand
CACAGCAACCTCAGACTCCTGGGCTCAAGCGATCCTCCTGCCTCAGCCTCCCGAGTAGCTGGGACTACAGGCATGCGCCACCATGCCCGGCTGATTTTTTCTATATATTTTTAGTTGTCCAATTAATTTCTTTCTATTTTTGGTAGAGACGGGGTCTTGCTCTTCCTCAGGCTGGTCTCGAACTCCTGAGTTCAAACAATCCGCCCACCTCGGCCTCCCAGAGAACTGGGATTACAGGCGTGAGCCACCGCGCCCAGCCCGGACCCTCATTTTAATCCTATTATTTTATTCACGGCCTCTTCCTCCCTGCGCTGCCCCCTGGCCTGCCATTCCCGCAGATATGCCCGCTAGGCTCTTACAGTGTGGCCTTCCAGGCAGTTGCCTGTGTTGTCTTAACATACATAGCAATGTTTAGAGAGTGTTTTGTAAGTGTTTACATAAATGGTGGCACACAGTAAACCTCATTCTGCATCTACCCGCACCTCCCAGGCCCTCTGATGGTCTGTGCAGGGCCCGTGGTGCTTCACCCATTCGTCTCTCTAAGCGGGTTCATCTGCGCCCACTGCCCCCAGCAGCGCTGCTGTGGTCCTCCTCTCTTGCATCTCCCTCGGGGAGCGGTTGGAGAATTTCTGCTGGTGCTCAACTTCATTCATTGCCCCGGCTTGATTTCCAGAACCACCGCCCAGGTGCCAGGCTTGCGGGCAAGTTCTGCAGGCACCTCCCGGCTGTGTGAGTGCCTTGGCCTCTCCAGGGTTCAGGCCACCCCCCATGAGGGCACGTCGGGGAGAAGGCGGCGGCTGTGCAGCCCGGCCGTGCGCACTCTGGCGCCACCACCGCGTGCCTGTCTTAGGTCCAAACCTGCTCCCCAAGGGCTGGGCAACTGATGCGGGGTCCGTGTTCGGGGTCCTGTGATCGGAGCAGAAAGGGCTCCGTAGGTCCCCACACTCAAGCCCCTCATGATATGCTGAAAAACTGCCGCCCAAACAGAGTGCGGAGTCTGGGAAGAGCCACCAGCTGGTGGGGGCCGAGTCTGGACACCAGGCCTCCCGTCTCCCATGCCCCTCCCTGGTCCCTAAACCAGCATGACTGCAGAGTTAAGTCTGGTTTTACCCCAAAGGATAGGAGTTGTGGGTCAGGCTCTGCCACTTCCTGGCTCTCACTTTCCGGGGCTGTGCCCCGGTTTCCACATTTGTTAAATGAGGGCAGGAATAACACATCTGCCGTGACTACCAGCGATCAGGTGAAGAGTTGGTCCCACTCCTCTGCTGTGTCACCCAGAAATCTGCGACCACTTTTTTATGGCTGAGTAATAGTCCAGCGTATACATATACCACACTGTATCAATCCATGCACGTACCAATGGGCATGTGGGTTCTAATACTTTGTAACAACCTGGGTGGAACTGGAGACCATTCTTCTAAGCGAAAACGGCAAGAATGGAAAAGGAACAGCACACGTACTCACTATTAAACAGGAGCTAATCGATCGACACCCATGTGCACATGTGGAAGTAAAACTCAGTGGGAACCAAGCTGGTGGGAGGGGGGAGGAGGGGACAGGTGAATTCACACCTAACAGGTACAATGCACACTGTCTTGGTGATGGGCACATTTATATCTCTGATTCAAATGGGACAAAAGCAATTCATGTAACCAAAACATTTGTGCCCGGGTAATACCCTGAAATTAAAAACAAAACAAAACAGAACAGAAATCTGTGCTGTGATTTGGGTCTAAGGCAGGCATGTGGGGGCGGCGCCAGAGTGCGCACAGTGTGGGGGTGTTTCTGGGGCACACCTGGAGCGGGGGCGATGGCGGCTCAGGAACTTCATTGGCTGGGGCTGCAGGCCATGCAGCCCAGAGGCGGGGTGGGGGCACCAGACTCCCGCCAAAACTACCTCTGGGCCTGGTCCCTGTGCAGAGCAGCGTCTGGCCCTGTCCTGGCCCCGTCCCCGACCAGCGACCAGCGACCAGTGCGTGATCCTTCACAGTCCGGCTCATCTGTCACCCACCCTCCTTCCCGGCCCCGCCATGGGCTTCTTGGAGGAGGAGGGCAGCTGGAGCCTGTCCTTCGCAGGCACTGGCTACCTGGGTCTCTACCATGTGGGCGTGACCCAGTGCCTGCGCCAGCGCGCCCCGCGCCTCCTCCAGGGTGCCCACCGCATCTATGGCTCTTCGTCAGGGGCGCTCAACGCCATCAGCATCATCTGTGGCAAGTCGGTTGGTGCGTCCTGGACCAGGGAGAGGAGGGGGTGGGGACACTGTAACTGGCAGCTAATTCTCGACAGGAGGTGGATGGGAGCCCAGAGGAGCCGGTGCTGGCACTGTGCCCTGCGGGCTTTATACCCAGCAGGTCCTCATTTAATGCTTCTGAGAACCCTGAGGGCTTGGGACCACGGTTACCCCTTTTGCAGAGGAGGACTCCCAGGCTCAGAGCCGGGAAGACTGTTCCCAAAGTCACTTGAGGGCAAAAGGTGGATGGAGCATTTGAACCCAGGACTGGGCCAGAAATTCTGAGCTGGAACGGACCCTGGCTTCCATTGCACCCAGGAAGGAGGCCAGGAGGGGTGTGGCGGGCCGTGGGCAGGCCTGGCGCGGCTCAGGACGCCCTGCCCCGCCCGCGCTGCAGACTTCTGCTGCTCCCAGCTGCTGGGGCTGGTCAAGCAGCTGGAGCAACTGAGCCTGGGCGTCTTCCACCCTGCCTACGCGCCCCTCGAGCACATCCGGGGACAGCTGCACGACACTCTGCCCGACAACGCTCACATCCTGGCCTCCCGGCGGCTGGGCATCTCGCTGACCCGCTGGCCCGATGGCTGCAACTTCATAGCCACCGACTTTGCCACCCGAGACGAGCTCATCCAGGTGAGCGGGTGCTGGGCCCAGGGCCTGGCGGCAGGTGGGTGGGCTCCATCTAGTAGCAGAGTGACTTCCAGGCGCCTCCCAGGGACAGACACATCTGCTGGGGGTGGGGGTGGGAGCACAGTTTATAAATAAGGAAACTGAGGCTCAGAGAGGGCCGGCAGGGGGAGTCTGGAGACGTCCCGGCTTGCTGCGGGGGCACCCTGAGCTGCACACAGCAGGGTCTGGCTGGGAGGGGCAGAGAGTCTTCTGCAGTCAGAGCCCCCACAAGGGCAGCCCCTTCTGGAGGGTGCTGCCCAGCCCCCACCCCTGTGCTTTCCGACAGTGGGCAGGTTTGTCTGTGTCTCCCTGTGTCTCCCCACCGTGGCTCTGTTCGCCCTTCCTAGGAGGGTCTTTGCCTTCCACCGGGGCTGGGGTCCCTAACACAGAGTCTACTTCATCCTGGTGCCCTCAGCGCCTGGCATGGGGACTGTCCTCAGTCCCTGCTGGCTGGATGCCGTTGGATTCTTAGCGTGCAGGGAAGGCCAATCCCTTGCTGTGGGCTAACATCTGTGGGCTCCTGAGAATGGCAGCTGGGAGTCTCAAAGCGTGTCCCACACTCCCTGCCCGTGTAGCACTGAGCACAGGGCCTGACGCACAGGGGTGCTCGCTCCGTAAGCATTAGCTGTCATGACTATTATTCATCTTCGGGAATGAGACTTATCTTCATCTCTGTCTGGTCAGAGCCGGGGCATGTTCTGTAGCCACGAGGAGAGATGGGGAGGAGGGATGTTTCCACGTGTTCTGGAGACAAAGTTCTATGGTCTATACGTTTGGTAAGCTCCAGGTCAGTAGTTCTCAACCAGAAGGGATTTTCTCCGCAAGGGACATTTGGCAATGTTGGAGACGTTTTTGGTTGTCGCACTGTGTGCACACGTGTGTGCGTGTGGCAGGTAGAGGCCAGGGATATTGCCAAACATCCTACAATGCATGGACAGCACTCCGCCACCAAAAGATAATTTTCTAGCCCCAAACGTCAATAGTGTCAGAGCCTGTGTTAAGCATCTTTTTTACTGCAGGACTTGTCAGAGCCTCTACTGGGAAGAGTAAATGGTGTTTTCCAAGTGGATGGAAAAGATAGGGTTTCTTGCTGGAGGTGCATCTGGCTGAATCAGTGTCTAGAGAACACTCTAGGAGACATATCTGGATTCTTGGTGGAGAACCACTGCCAGACACAGGAGGGACAAGGGATACTGGGTGCCTCTGTCTGTCTTGGGGGGAAGAACAATCCCAGCGGCAGTCCAGGTCCGCCAGGGCTCCACGGGCAGGAAGAGGAAGGTGGGTGTCAGACAGGCCTGCATCCAAATCTCTGCCTAACTCGGAGAGCTGGGCTGGGAGGAGATGCCTCCCTGGGCCTCAGCCCCTCATCTGCCAGGCCCGAGACAGCCCCTTGGCAGGCGGTTCTGCAAGAGGAGGGTCTCGACGATCGTGTTCCTGCTGCCTCTTGCCTTCCCAGGCCTTGGTCTGCACCTTGCACCTTCCCTTCTACTGCGGGCTGATTCCCCCGGAATTCAGAGGGGAGGTAAGTGCCCGAGCCCCAGCCCTGGGCTCCAGGCCACCCAGGGTACACGCTGTTGAGAGGTGTGTGGGTGGAGGAAACCAGCACTGCTTAAGCACCTACTGTGTACCAGGCCCTCCCCCTGCTCCTGGGGGGTGCTCAGCACCCTGGGCTCGAGTGGACCTAGTGGCTCAGAGGCAGCCGACCCATTCTCGGTGGGTGGCTCTGTGGCGGTGTGGGAGGAGGGCAGGAACCCTAAGAGGGCAGCACCTCCGCGCATGCCCTGAATTGCAGCGCTATGTCAGCGGGGCTCTGAGCAACAACCTGCCCTTCGCGGACTGCGCCTCCACCATCACCGTGTCACCCTTCCACGGGGCAGTGGACATCTGCCCCCGCAGCACCTCAGCCAGCCTGCACGAGCTGAATGCCTTCAACGCCAGCTTCCAAATCTCCACCAAGAACTTCTTCCTGGGGTTCATATCCCTCATGCCCCCCAACCCCGAGGTAAGTCTGGCCCCTCATGGTAAAGGGCCCCATGAGTCAGACTCTGAGTCAGGCTCTGCGCCCCAACCCTTCCGCTCCCCACTAGCCTTAGAGCAGTTGCAACGCATGTCCTGAGTCTCACGACCAAGACCCTGAACCCAAAGCCTAGGGCTCTTCCGTCCCTCCCTGAGCCTGAGTTAGGATTGCCCCATGTCAGGGGAATATACTAACGTCCACTCTGCCGCGCTGGCATCTGAGCTGTCCATCCCCAGGCCAGGCTCTGTGAGAGGTACTGTTATCATTTCCTGCGGCTCAGAGAAGCTAAGCAACTTGTTCAAAGTCACACAGCCTGGAAGCAGCAAAGCCAGGATCCAGACCCACAGCCAGCCCAGGCCCATGGTCTTGACCGCTGTCTAGACTGGGGCCAAATTGGCCATCTGTTGTAGAGGCCAGACACGAGTGCAAACCAAGAAGGAAACAAACCCACATTCCCTGCTTTTTGCCCCTTGTATTTCTTTTCTTTTTTTTTTTTTTTGAGACAGAGACTGGCTCTGTTGCCCTGGCTAGAATGTCATGACGTCAGCCTAGCTCACAGCAACCTCAAACTCCTGGGCTCAAGCGATCCTCCTGCCTCAGCCTCCCGAGTAGCTGGGACTACAGGCACACGCCTCCATGCCCGGCTAATTTTTTCTATGTATATTTTTTTAGTTGTCCAGATAAATTCTTTCTATTTTTAGCAGAGACGGGGTCTCACTCTTGCTCAGGCTGGTCTCGAATTCCTGACCTTGAGCGACCCACCCGCCTCGGCCTCCCAGAGTGCTAGGATTACAGGCGTGAGCCACCGCGCCCGGCCACCCCTTGGTGTTTCTGGAAAATGGATAACGGACAACAGTATATCACCCCAAAATGCTCTTCTCCCCAATCACCCCTCACATGTGTCGTGTTTGTAGCGCTTTATTATTTACAAAGCAAGGTCGTGTTCATTTATTCTGGTCCTCCTCACACCCCTGGGGTGGGCAGAAAGTCTCAATCCCATTTTATAGACAAGGAAACTGAGGCTCCCAGAGAGGTGGCCGTGCTGAAGTCCTCCAGCAAGGGGGAATGGGGGGCGGCCCTTCCCGAGCCTGCGGGCACCTCTTCCCCACCAGTGGGGCTCTGATCAGACAGGTAGGGGTGGGCTCCTGGGTGCCTCTGCCCCCTCGGGCTGGCCCTGGAAGTGAACATCGAAGGGGCAAAGGGAGTCCACAAAAAACCAGGCGAAGTCCCAGCCATCCTGGGCCAGGCCTTGTTGCCCCATTTTCCAGAGGAGGGAACTGAGGCCAGGGCGGGGAAGGGCTGGAGCAGAGTGTACAGCCAGGGTGTCGCGGAGGAGAGGAGTGGAGGGGGTTCAGGGAGGGAACCAGCTCGAGTGAATTATTCTGCCTGTGGGCCTCTGGCCCTCCCTGCCCAGCGCTGGGGCCTCCTGGGGCCCCCGAGCCCTGCTGAGGGGTCACTTGGGGAGTAGAGGCTGGGCTGGGATCGTATCTAGCTGAAGATAGATCTTCAGCCTCTGGCCCCCAGCCCGAGGGGCAGACCCAGGCCTTGCCCGTCCCACCCTTGCCCTGTGTGTTGGCAGGTGGTGGCCGACAACTGCAGACAAGGCTACCTGGATGCCCTGAGGTTCCTGGAGAGACGTGGTAGGTGGCGGCCCCATGGTGGCTGGGGAGTGCACCCCACTTGGTGCCAGGGGGACCCTGCCTGCCAGGCGTTGGAGCCACGAGGGGCCCGGGCTCACTCTTTGCTTTCCCAGCATGTGCTCTGTGGTCGGCTCGAGCTGGACCCAGAGAGGCATCACACAGGGGTCCCGTTCTCGGGCAGCGGCGGCCTGGCCCAGGGCATGGACCCAGAGACAACCCGGGGGGAGGGGTGAGCGTATTGAAGGAGGATGTTCAGGCCTGTGGGAGTCCAGAGGGGCATTTGACCCGGCCTGGGGCTGGGGAGGTGGGCAAGAGGGGCTTCCTGGAGGTGGTGGCAGACAAGGAGGGTTCTGACCAGTTATGAAGACTGCGGCAAGGTGAGAAGGGAAAGGAAGAGGGCGTCCCAGAGCAAGAGCAAAGGAACAGAGGCTGCCCCTCGAGGACACGTAACTCAGTGTGTGTGTGCGTGTACACGTGCGCACACGCGTGTGCACGGGGGATGTGGGCGAGAGAAGTCTTCTGGGCTAGAGAGCTTGGATGTCATACCACAGGGCAGTGCTCTTCGAAGTGGCAGAGTCGAGATTCGAACTCGGGCCATCTGGCTCCGGAACGGACGTCCCCGACCCCCAAACACACAGAAGCAGGAAGCATTTGCTGAGCACTTAGTATGTGCCCAGACCTGGGCTTGAGCTTTATGCGTTTATCTCATTTAATGCTCAGAACAGACATATGAAGCAGGTCTTAATTTTCCTTTTTATTACCGACAGGGCAACTGAGGCATGGAGGGTTAGGTCACATAGCTTGCAGGTGGTAGAGCCAGAACTCGGACCCTGAACTGTGTCTTCGGGGGCTGAGCTCTGACAAACCACTAGGGGATGGAGCAGAAGCCGAGCAGGGCCGGGGAGGGGCGGGGAGAGGTAATTTGGGGTGAGCCGTGGGCGCACCCTGCAGCGGCAGGTCCCAGGCCTGGGTTTGGGCACTGAGGGCTGTGGACGGCACGACAGCCAGGTGTCCTTCCCCCCAGGAGGCTCCAAATGCACTGACTCGTCATATCCCTCCCCCTCCCTGACCAGGACTCACGGAAGAACCGGTGCTGTGGACATTTGTGTCTGAGCGGCCCCCGGCCCCAGTGGATGGGACCCAGGATGCTGGCCGGGACCGAGGCCAGACGGGGGGCCTGCGTCTCAACTGGGACACGCCCAGCGTGCAGGTCAAGGACGTGCCGGACTTCGAGCAGCTCTCGCCGGAGCTAGAGGCTGGTAGGGCCCCTCCCCGCACCCGCCCCACTGGTGGGGCCTGCGCTCGGGGCTGGGCTCAGGGCTGGAAGGAGACAGGACTCATTCCCTGAGCACCTCCCGAGTGGCGGCGTGGGGCCGCTGGCCTTTTACGTGCTGCGTCCTTCCTTCCTCACACAACCTGGGCCTGAGCGTCACTCTGCCCGCTTTTCGCTGATGAAGAACTGGCGACCAGAGAGGGGAAGGGCCTCTTCAGTGTCTCAGAGCGTGCGCTTGCGGTGTTCGAACCCAAGTCTGTGCCTGGGAAAGCCAGGTCTCTGCCTGCTGCCTGGACGTAGCAGAGGCACACACTAAGGGCTCCGGACTCCCCAGACAGGGGGGGCCTCATTTCCACCAATCATCTGAGGATGGTGCAGAACTGCCCCCATTGCACAGAGGAGGAAACCACAGCACAGAGAAGTTAAGTGACTTGCCTAAGGTCACACAGCTAGCAAATGGCAGAACCAGGAGTTCTGCTCTGAACCATTTGCAGCAACAGGAAAACGCGGGGTCCCCTGGGCACGTATAACGATGGTGGTGGTGATTTGAGTAGCATCTAAGTGAGGCTGGAAAGGAGACGCTGGCCAGGCAAAGTGACGGAGAAGACAAGCGCCTGGGCAGAGGGCACAGCACGTGCAAAAGTCCTGGGCTTGCGGAGGGAGAGCTGAGAGGTCCGTGTGGCCGCAGCGCCGTGGTTGAGGGGCAGGCGGTGGACATGAGCTTGGAGGCTGGGAGGGTTGGGCAGAGGGCCCCGAAAGCTGTGGCAGGAGAGAGGTGGCAGCCACTGGGGGGTGCAGTGGACCCAGCTGGGAGGGGCGAGGCTGAAGGGTGGGGGCTGGGAGAAGAGGTGACGGTGGTCGAGGCAGAGCAGCGACAGCGGGGAAGGCGAGGGGATGAGCGGACCAGGAGGGCGCGCCCCTTTCTGTGCCACAGACCACACAAGCGTGGGTAGAAGTGGGCCCCAGTCTGCGCTGAGCCCTGAGGTCCACGCCTGGGATTCTGGAACCCTGGCAGTGCCCCCTCAGCCTCATGGGGGCACCAGAGGGCTGCCCTGAGATGGGCTGCCGGCTCCGGGTCCTGCGGGGCAGGGAATCGTTCCCTGTCCGGCCCTTAGAGACATCCCGTAATCCTCACCCATGTGCCATGGAACCCTCGTTTTGCAGAAAACGGGGCCTGGGCTCAGGGAAGGGAGAGGACTCGTCCCGGGACACACGGCAGGTAGACATGGAGACAGGTCTTCGGACCGTGTTGGCACCGAGCCCTCCAAGCAATGTCCGTGGGCGGCGCTGACGAGTTGAGGTTGGTGTGAGCCGTGGCCTGGCCCGTGGTCTGGGGGCCGGGACTTGGGCTCTGGCTCCGTCCCGTCCCAGGTGCCGATCCTTCCGCTCTGGTCAGGTCAGTGAGGAGAGGGCTCGGGGAATGGATGCCGCGGTTCACGGCTGCGCTGCGTTGCTAGTAATGCCGGTGTGTTGCTGTGGTTGAAGGGGGTGCGGCGAGGGCGTCTGTCCTATCCTCGGGGCCACGACAAGCTTCCCAGAGGGGCAGGAGAGGTGGAAAGAGCTCAGGCGCCTGATGGGCCTTGAGTCCATCCTGGCCGTGCC
This sequence comes from Avahi laniger, assembly GCA_963575035.1. Lineage (NCBI taxonomy): Eukaryota > Metazoa > Chordata > Mammalia > Primates > Indriidae > Avahi > Avahi laniger. The sequence goes on along the minus strand of CAUYSK010112745.1, from coordinate 22,898 downwards.
ACTTCCTGGTGATGGTCCTTAGGCAAGTCACCTCTCCACTCTGAACCTCAGTCTCCTCATCTATGAAAGGAGCACACCCTGCACATCTCATGGACAATCTCATCCCCCTCAGGGGGTGGTAAGGGGCTGACTGGAGGGCTGGGGGGGCTTGCCGGTCCGTGGACTCCAGGTGGGCAGGCCATGCCGTGGCTCTCTTGCAGCGCTGAAGAAAGCTTGCATGCGGGAGCCCAGCCCCTGGGCCCGCTGCCGCCGCTCGGGACCCGGACAGGTGCTGACATACCTGCTGCTGCCCTGCACGCTGCCCTTGCAGTATATCTACTTCCGGAGCAGACGGTAAGGCTCAGCCGGGGCTGGTCTGGCTCGCAGCGGGGTGTGGCGGGCCCGGCGCCCCTGCGGGAGGGCGGCTGGCGTGCTGGCGGGCGCGGCAGGACGGGTGCGAGCCTGGCTGCTCGCCCCGTGCTCCTGGTGCTGGCTGCCGGACCCAGAGCTTGGTGGTCCCCTGTAAAACCGGACTGACAGGGAGGCGGTGGGACTGCTGTGATAAGAAGCCGGGCCCTTCTCCGTCTCTGTGACCTCTGGCCCATGGCTCCACCTGGCAGAGCCTCGGAGACAATGCGCCATTCCTGAGAGTAACCCTAGGAGCTGGCCTAGCTTAGATTAGCTGTGTGGCCTGGGCCAGGTCGCTTGACCTCTCTGGGCCACAGTTTCCTTTTCTATAAAATAAGGCCCTTCTGAGTCAGACTGGTTATGGTTAAGCTCCCAGTAACCATTCTAACCTGCCGATTAGTGGATCGCTGCGTCAGTCACTCATTCTTTCCACCAGTAGTTACTGACGACCTCCTAGGGGCCAAGGCCTGGCTGGGGGCTATGCAGGCAGCACTGACCCAGACCCAGTTCCTGTGCTCATGGAGCTCACGGCCCACAAATCATCACACATTCACCTGTGCAATTACAGCTCCACCTAGAGATACCTGGGAGAGGTCTACACTGGCTTCGAGCTGGCATAGCTCAAACTAGAGGCTATCCAGCCAGAAAAGGCTGCCTAGAGGAGATGACTTTGGGTTATAATCTGAAGGATGGGTCAGAGTGCACTAGGCAAAGAGGGAAGAGAAAAGTGCTCCAGGCAGATGGGACAGCATGTGCAAAGGTCCTGTGGCAGAAGTGAGGAGGGCCCATTTGAGAACAGGAAGGGAGGCCAGCATGGCTGGAGCCAAATGGTGACCTTCTGTACAAGATGCAGCTGAGAGGGCTGGCAGGGGCAGGCACACAGGGCTCTGTCGCCAGTTGAGGAGTGTGGTCTTTATCCTGAGAGCAGTGGGAAAGTGGTGAAGGGTTTAAGCAGGATTGTGTCATGGGGAGATCTGTAATTTAAAAAATTCTCTGCTCTGTGGAAGAAGGTCTGTGACAGTGAGCCCCTGGTCTCTGTCCTGCTCTCCACTGAGCTGACGACTGGGTCGGCCCTGCTGTTTCAATTGCCGGTGGTCCCGGGCTGGACGCAGGGCTGCGATCACAGCTCACTGCAGCCTGAACTCCCGGGCTCAGGTGATCCTCCCACTGGGACTGCAGGCGCACGCCACCACGCCTGGCTAGTTTCTTTTTACTGTTTGTACAGACAGGGTCTCGCTTTGTTGCTTAGGCTGGACTTGAGCTCTTGGCCTCAAGTGATCCTCCTGCCTTGGCCTCGCGAAGTGCTGGCATTTACAGGTGTGGGCCTGGGAGAGAGCTTTCTACTGACGGATTCTCCTCATGTGGAGCTATTTACTGAAACCACAGGTTGAAATAAAAAAGAATAAATGTAAAATCTAGCCTTTCAGTTAAAAAAAAAAAAAAAGAATCCATGTGTGAGCACCAATGTGGAGCCTGCCCAGACCACGGGGAAATTCACCCTTGGTATTTTCCATAAAGCACATGCTCAAAATGTAGAGGTTGCATTAATAGAGCCAGAAGGTCCAGAACATGGGAGGTGATGGTTCCGCTTATGTTTCACTTGTCACACCGCACCCTCTGGACTGCGTGCCTAGTTTGAGCTCCAGGTTTAGGGGCCCCCGCAAGGGTGATTTGGCACAGGGCGAGGCGCTGCAGCATTTGAGAAGTTGCCTGGCCAGCGCTTTCTCAGCTGTGGCTGGATGACCTGGCCCCTGCTGTCGCCGTGGGCGTTGGCTCTGCGGGCAGACCCTTGCTTTCCTCGGCAGCGAAACACGACGCAGCTGAGAGCACCCCAAATCTGGTGCTGGCTCCATCATGAGGGCAGGGGGGAGCAAAGAGAGCATTCGGAGCGAGAGTGGGCTGCTCAGGTGTGTGTTTCAGGAAAGTCACTGGCTTCCGAGCGGAGCGTGGACGGAGGGGCGAGGGTGAGGAGGGCAGGGCTGGTGTGGGGAGAAGAGGGGGGAGGGCGTGGAGACATGGAGGAAGTTAGGAACCACAGGCGAGGTGACTGTCCTCACTTGACAGGTGAGAAAACAGGGCCCGACAGGTTCCCGGACCTGCCCGGGTCCACGGCTGATGAGCAGGGCAGCCGGGCTGCAGCCCCGGCCAGCCTGACCCCAGAGCCCCGCCTTCTCCACGCCCCGGGCAGTTGCCGACCCGGGGCCTGGCTGCCTCCACCAAGTTCAGAGCCCATCGTGGATCCTTTAGCCACTGCAGGTGTCCCTGTGGTTCCGACCTGCTCTGCCACGGTGGCCGACACCGCTGGGCACTTGTCACGCCAGTCTGGGCAGCCCTCAGGTGCAGGGACCCCGGCTCTGCTCTGGGCCTTGTGGAAGGTGGGCTCCGTGGGGCCTCGCGCAGGGGCTTTCCTGGCACAGCTGATGCCGCCCGTTCCTCCAGGCTGGTGGCGTGGCTGCCCGACATGCGGGCAGACCTGTGCTGGCTGCGGGGCCTGCTGAGGAGCTCGGCGCTCGAGTTCCGCTCCAGGACGAAGGCCCAGCTTCTCGGGCTGGCCAGGTGAGGGGGCAGACGGCCTGGGGTGGGGCGGGAGTGGCCGTGCTGGCAGGGGCCGGGGGGAGACACCGCTGCGTCCCTGGACCCTGGGCAGGCCGTCCAGGCCATCTGCCCCCACCAGCGTCCCTCTGGCCATCCACCCGTGCGGCGTGTGTTTGGTCCCTGCTGTGTGCGGAGCGGTGCCACACTGTGACCATCGCAGCTGTCGGTCTGCGTCTCCCTGCTTTGCCAGATCCCCGCTCGTCCTTCTGCCGCTGTTCCAGACATCCCACACGACCCCGTGCCGGGCTGACCCTGTGTGTGTCGAGGTCCCGCTGCAGGGTCCCAGGGGCCGTCCCGCCCACTCGACAGCCATCTGTGTAGCAGGGGCGTCAGCGCAGTCCTAGGAGTGGCCGCCCTATGTCCTCCTGCCACTGCCAGCGAAGCCCCAGTGAGGGCCTCGAGTCCTGCCTCAGAGCTGGATTTGGGGACAGTGACCCAGGCTCACGGTGGCTGGGGCTGTGCCCAGGCGTCCTCACGGAACCCCAGGCCCTGAAACCGACACTCACTGGCTTTTGTTCCCCCCGCAGCCTGCCCGTCACCAGTGTCCCGGACACAGGCCCCCTCCAGCCTGGGGCAGCTGCTTATAGGGACCCCAGCGTGGAGCTCAGGCCCACCCCGCAGGCCTGAGGGGCCCGAGCTGGGCCAGCCCAGGGCCAGTCTCCCTCCACTCCTGCCCTGGCCCTTGTGCTGTGAGCTCGCGTCTGCCCAGCGGGAACAGGCCCCGCCAGCTCTCTGGAGTCCCTGCACCTTGGAGCTGCTCGTCCGGGGCCCCGGGACGTCTTTTTGGAAGAGGCCCAGCCTGTCGGCATGTCTCCGGGTCGCTGTGTACCCAGGTCACCTGCCGTCCCCCTGCGCCGTCTCAATAGTGGGAGAACAGCTGGCAGGAGCTGAGACGCACACCTCAGTTCTGGAATTTCCACGCGGGGGACTTGGAGGGCAGCATTGCCGAGGGGAGGGTTCCGGTCCTTTCGTGGAGCTGTTCACGGAGCGCTTTGCAGAAGACGCCGGAGACAAGGCCACGGTGCCCGCGCGGGAGAGCAGAGCAGCAAAGCGCAGTGACGGGTCTGGGAGTCCTCCCCTCGGGTCCTCCCTCCGTCCTGCACTGGCCCTCGGGGTGACCCCTGTGATCTGCCCCACTCAGGCAACCGTGATCGCTGACTTCCTGCCGCATCCAGGTGGGAGGGAAGGTGCAGGAGACGGGAAGGTGGAGGAGGGAGGGCTCGAGTCTGGTCGGGACCCGTTGCAGGTGCTCCTGGTGGGCCCAGAGGCCCCTGTGCCACCGCGGCCCCATTCCTGTTTGCCACACCTTAGGGCCTCCAGCCCTCCCGACCCCTCCGCTCTCGGGCAGTGAGGACCTCGGGGACACCAGGCCTCTGGCCCCTCTGGGAGTCGCTGCTCCTCCTGTCCTCAGAGCACAGCCCACACCCTGCCCCGTCCCCTTAGGGGACGCTCAGCCCCTGCACAGATGGGGAGGGGGAGGGGTGGAGGCTTGAGTGGGAGCAGAGGGTGCAAAGGAATAAATACTCGAGCCAAAGAGATAGTCATTCATTCATTCATTCATTCCCCTGGCGTAGACCTAGCGAGTTACAGACACCGGGGACACAGCTGTGAACCAAACCCACATTCTGGGGGGTGTGTGGGAGCAGGTGCCGAGCAGCAGACAGGAGAATGGAAGGTCCGCCCCGGTCACCATGGAATTGGAACTAATCGATCAATACTCGTGTGCACGTATGGAAGTAACAGTCATGAGAAATCAGGCAGGTGGTGCGGGAGGAGGGAATGGGTAAACTCACACCTACCAGGTACAGTGCACACCATCTGGGGGATGGGCACACGGGTAGCTTTGATTCAAGCAGTGCAAAAGCAATTTATGGAACCAAAATCTTTGTACCCTCGTAATATTCTGAAATAAAAAAAAATAAAAATGTTAAGAAAAAGAAGATCCTCCCAGGAGTGGCAGCGCCGCGAAGAAAACAAAGTAGGGTGAGAATGGTGACAGAATGGTGGCACGGTTGGAGCAGGGAGCGAGGTCGGTCCAGGTCGTCCTGGGGGGGGGGCTCCCCGAGAAGGCGACTGCTAGGCCAAGACCTGAGGTTGAGAGTCAAAGAGTTTTGCAGGCAGTGGGAAGAGCAGGTGGCTGCGGGGGTCGCCGTGAGCCAGGGGGCGGGGGTGGGGCAGGAGGGACTGTCGGTGTGATAAGGAGTTTGGATTCCAGCCCGGAGCAGAGAGGCCAGTGAGGAGAGAGCAAGGGGAGCGAGGCAATGCCCGGGGGTGGGGGCGGGACTGGGAAAGAGAGGAGGGGGCGGAGGAGACCATGCTGGGGTGGGGGCTCTCCCAGGGCCCACTGAGTCTCAGCCGGCCTCTGTCCCCTCTTGCCGTGTCCTGGGTGGGGGCAGGCAGAGACACAGTCCCCTGTACCAGGAAGGGGCTGTCCCACATGGAGTCAGGTGACGCTCTGCATAGAACCGGGGCGCTCTGTGCGCCGCCCCTGCTCCCGGTGCCGGGCTTGGGATTCTTCCCCCAGGGGAGAGGGAGGCCTGGCCACCTGGGTCTCTGTCTCAAGAGGCCTTTGAGAATATTCTTGCTCCCGGTCCTTTGTCCCTCATCACGGACACCAACGCTGCGGATTTCACTGAGGCACCGGTCACCCCGAGCGCCCTGCCCTTCCTTGAGCCTGGAGGTGGCCCCGCTGACAGCCAGGGAGCTGATCCAGGTCAGAGTCCCTTGACTTGTTCCCAGGACCCTCCTGACATAGAGCTGTGAGTCGTTACAGAGCAGAAGAGGGATCTTGGGCCCTGCATTCAGGCCGGCCCAGGTTTGAGTCCCATCTCTGCAACTCGGCATTGCCATGACCCAGGGAAATTCCTTCCCTTCTAGAGCCTCAGTCTTCCCTTGCATGAAGTGGGGAGAACAACACACACCCCATGGATTATTTACTTGAGAAAATAAATTCCCCTGAGAGACTCCATCAAACGACAGAGACGACTGCTCCGAAAGGGGCGGGGGAGTGAGGGTGCATTAACTGCATGCTGGTGTGTGCCGGGCACCAGGCCAGCTGTGTCACCACCGGCTTCTTTTCCGCCTCACATCAGCCCTGGAGTGGGGCGTGACCCAGACAAAACACAGAGGGGCCGAGATTGGAGCCCAGACCCGTGTGACGTCACAGCCCTCTCTGGCCCGTGCCCCCGCCTCGCATCGGCTGTGCTAAAGTCATGGCCCCGCCACCCTCCTCTTTCTCCCAGCATCCCAGACAGGGCCCTCTCGGAGCCCTGGCGCCCTGAGCGGCTCTGGCTCCCATCTGTGGGCCACGTTCCTGGGCTGGCTCCAGGCCTCCCAGCCCGGCCTTCTGAGTGCCCACTGCTTGCTGGGTGTTTCCTAACGCCAGGAGCGGATCCCCTCCCCAGGGAGCTTCCGTGCCCCCATTGCTGTCTCCACGGAGCTAACAGGAGATCCAGCCCTCACAAGTGCACAGCACCTGACCGTTTACAAAGGCCATCACTCAGTTAATTCTCACGGCAACCCTAGGGAATGGGCATTATTCTCCTCATTTTATTGGTGAGGAAACTGAAGCTCAGAGAGGGAAGCGGCTGAGCTGGAAATGCCCAGGTCTGTGCTCCAGGCAGCAGAAAGGTCCCGGGCTATCATGGCTCCACTGTGCACCTGCTGTGTGCTGAGCAGGTCCTTCCCTTGCTCAGCTCTTTATTTCCTTGTCTTTAAAATCAAAGGTTGGATTAGCTGGTTCCAAAGGGGTCTCCAGATCTGCTCTGAGCCCACAACATGTGAAAATATAGGCTGTGGTCAGCGGAAGTAGAGTTGATTTCAGGAGGGGATTAGCCACGCAGGAACTTGTTTCGGAACTGATCTTCGTGGGTACTAGAATTTGGGTTGGCAGGAAGTCATTCTGGAGGGGAAACTGCAGGTGAAAATGTAGGATGGGGGTGGCCCGGGGTAAATTAAACCGACAAGGAATCTGAGGCTTAGAGAGTTCTTTGTCTCGGGTCACACAGCCAGTCAACGGTGACATTAGCATTCAAGGCCAGATCAGGCTGTGGTTCCACCCTGTCTGGAAACTAGGATTCTGGGTAGAAATACTGATGCTCAGGACTCCTCTGCAAAGATCCTAATGTAATTCATCCTGATCTAGATCTGTCTTGGCAGGAGTGTGCTCGGAGGCTGTATTTCCTGGGCACTGATGTCCTCCAGGGCCACCCCATGGATATGACCACCTTCCTGAACCAGCACCCTGTGCCTCAGACTTGCCCAATATCAGCTGTGGCGAGAGGGCTGGTTCGCGCCAATCTGCAGCTGGGCCACCTGATGCCAGTGGGGTATCTGCCTCAGCTCTATGTCCCGGCCACACAAGGTATTCCCAGACAGATGCCTCCACCCTCTGGGCATGGCGTGCCACCCGTAAATCTGACCATGTACGCTAACTGGATGTTTGGGGATGTTAAGGGATAATCATTATTTTGTAGGTGTGTTAATGTATTTCAAGGAGTTCTTATCTCTTAGAGATCCGTGTTGAAGTATTTAGGCCTGAGATGACATAATACATGAAATTTGCTTCAAAACAATCAGGGTGTGTGGGAGCTGATGAAACCCGAGTCAGTAATATCAATAGCTGACACTGGTGATGGGTACGCAGAAATTCGTTATGCTATTCTCTCTAATTTTATATATGTTTGACATTTTTATTTAGCAAATACTTAACACCAAAAATTTGATAGTATACACAGATAGGAAAAATGTCTCAAGATAGGACATAACAAAGCAAAACAGGGGCCCCAGAAGGCGTGGTTACCCCAGTGCCTGGCTAGAAGGGCAGGGGAATGCGGGTGAGCTGCGCGTGTTCAGCACCACGGACAGTGACGCGCGTTCCCTGCAGCCTCCCCGATCTTGGGAACAGCTGGCAGAAGGCTGAGAATTTGGACATCTAGATCCACTTTATTTAAGAAGTGTCTCTTCAGGACAAAGGACTACCTGGCCTCTTCTGACACATCTCCAGGGCTCAGGTGTTCTCTGCTGAAAGGGAAACGCAGGCCCTGATGGACGTTTTTGGTTCATGAGAAATTGCTGTTTTCTCCTCTTTAAGGATACCTTTGTCAAAAACCAATTGACCATGTATGTTTGTGTCTATTTCTGGGCTTTCTATCCTGCTCCATTTATTCATTTGTGTATGCATATGCCAATTACACTGTTTTGCTTTATAGCTTTAAGGTAAGTAGCTTTACAGTAAGTCTTGAAATAAGGTAGTGTGAGCCCTCCAACTTGGCTATTCTTTTTCAAAATTGTTTGGACTATTCTAAGTTCTTTGCTTTCTATATAAGTTTTAGAACCAGATTGCAAATTTCTACCAGAGTCCAGTGGGACTCTTGCTTGGGATTGCAGTGACTCTAGGATAAATTTGAGGAGAAAGAATGGGCTCATTAACAATGTTGAGTCTTTCAATCCATGAACAGAGTATATCTCTTCATTTCTTTATGTTTTATTTAATTTCTCTCATCAAAGTTTTGCAGATTTTGGTATACAAATCTTGCATATATTTTCTTAGATCTATTCTAAGCATTTATATTTTTTTGATGTCATTGCAAATGATATTTTAAAAATTTTAATTTCTGATTGTTCATTGCTAGTATGTATAAATAGAACTGGGGGTTTTGTTTGTTGGCCTTGTAGCCTATGATCTTGCTAAACTCATTTATTTGTTCTAGTAGCTTTTTTTCCACATTTCTAGGGATTTTCTATGTCAATGGGGGTTTTTCTTTAAGACAGAATAGTGGTCCTCCAAAGATGTCCATATCCTAATCCCCAGAGCCTGTGAATATGTCATATTATTGATATATGTTAAAGGGAAATCAAGGCTGAAGATGGAATTAAGGTTGCTGATTAACTGACCTCAAAATAGGGAGATTATCTTGGATTATTGGGTGGGCCCAATGCAATCGCAAGCATCCTTACAAGTGGAAGAGGGAGGCAGAAGAAGAGTCAATGTCAGAGTGATATGACGTGGGAAGGACTAGACTGGCCATTGTTGGCCTTGAAGCTGGAAAGGGGCCATGAGCCAAGGATGGGGGTAGCTCCAGGTAGAACGGGCAAGGAAGCAGATTCTTCCCAGAGCATCCAGGTAGGAATTCAGCCCTGCCGATCCCTTCATTTCAGTGTAGTGGTGCCTGCATCTGTCTTCCGACCTATAGAACTGAGTTTGTGGTCATTGGTTATAGCACCTGTGGCCTTGGGGCCAGATACGGCTTTCTGGATCCTTGAGTGTGGCCTTTTGACTAAATCCAAGTTTTACAGAACAAAATAAAGGGATTTGTTCTGCTAAGTTTGAATTTGGTTGAGGGGCTGCACTTGGGGATCTGAGGGGCCACAGGTGGCCTTTAGGCTGCAGGTTCCCAGCCCTGCATGGCTTTTGCCACATTTTCTTTCTTTCTCTCAATGTGGATATACACACGAGCTTGTATTAGGGTTATAATTTGGGGGTTTTTGTAAAACCATTTGAAAGTAAGTTGGAGACGTCATGATTCTTCACTCCCCACCCCAAATACTTCGGCAGGTGCTCCCGGGCAAATGACCGTTCTTTTACACAACCACAGGACGGTTTTCAAATTCAGAGAATTTAAAATTAATACGATATTATTATTTAATATAAAGTCAATATTGAAACGTTGCAAATTGTCCCTGTAAAGTCTCTTATGCCTTTTAAAAACAGATCCAGCATCCAATCCAGAATCATGCATTATATTTATTGTCAAATCTCTTTGGCCTCCTTTATCAGGAATGGTTCTTGCAGCTTTTTTTGTCTTTCATGATATTGACAGTTTTGGAGAGTACAGGTCCATTGTTTTATGCAATGTCCCTTAACTTGGGTTTTGTATTCATTCTTCATTATTAGACTCAGGATATGAATTTTTGGTAGGAATACCACATAAATGGTTCAGTTCCTTTTCAGGGCATCACATGTGGTCAGTTGCCATGTTATTGGTGATGTTTATTTCATCACCTGGCTAAGGCGGTGTGCAAGGCAGAGTTCTCCAGAGAAACTGACGGACAGGAGCCATGCTAGAAAGAGGTTTACTGTAAGGTATTGGCTCACCCGGTTATGGAGGCTGAGAATGATCTGCTCTATGCAAGCTGGAGACCCAGGAAAGCCAGTGGTGTAATGTGAAGACCCAAGAGCCGGAGAACTGATGATGTAGCTCCCGTCTGGGTCTGAGCGCCTGAGAACCAGGTGCACGGAGGGCGGGAGAAGACGGATGTCCCAGCTGAAGCAGTCAGGTGAGAGCAAATCCAACCTTTCTCTGTCTTTTGTTGTATTCAGGCCCACGATGGACTGAATGCTGCCCACTCACGTGGGGGAGGCCATCTGTTTACTGAGCTGACCAACACAAATGCCAATCTCCTCTGGAAACAGACATATCTACACACAATGTTTAACCAGCTATCCGGATATCTCATGGCCCAGCTGACACATAAAACTAACCATAGCAGATGCTGTCTGCTAGATTTCTCTACTGCAAAGTTATGCTTTTTCCTTTGTAATTGATAAGTGCCCTGTGAGTGATGCACTCAGTCTGGAGGGGAGGCACCTATGTCTGTCCCCAGTCAGCCCCCTCCCTACCCCAAGTTAAGACTATGCCGACCTCTATTGTGATAGATTAGTTTTGCTTGTCTTTGAACTATACATAAATGGAATCACACATTTCCTCTTTAGTGTTTGGCTTTTTCTGTTCTTCATTTTGACTGTGAGATTCCATCTTGTCGCACATAACAGGAATTCTTTTTTATTGCTGTGTGGTTTCTCTTGCACCAGTACATCACAATTTATCCATATTCCTGTTCATGGGCATTTGAGTTGTTTCCAATTTTTGTCTACTGTGCTCAAATTGTTTCTGATTTGGCCTGTGGTAATCCTTTCAGGCTGGGTCCTGTGCCCTTTTGACCTATTCCCATCATTTTTTAACACTTCCTTACTTTTTGGCTCAAGAAGATGTTTTAGGCTCATATTGTCCTTTCCTCGCCCTGGAATTGGACTAGTCTCCCAGAAACACTAGTTCCTTTTGGTTGGGGAAGTATTTAGAAATGAACATCTGGGCAGTGCGTATGCCTAGTATCATTGAGATATCATTGCCCAAAGGCCTTTCAGCAAAGATCAGAAATAGGTATTTTTTTTTTTATAACAGAGTCTTGCTCTGTCGCCCTGGGTAGAGTGCAGTGGCATCATCCTCACAGCAACCTCAAACTCCTGGGCTCAAGCCATCCTCCTGCCTCAGCTTCCCAAGTAGCTGGGACTACAGGCCTACGCCACGACGCCCAGTTAATTTTTCTATTTTTAGTAGAGATGGGGTCTCGCTCTTGCTCAGGCTGGTCTCAAACTCCTGAGCTCAAGCGATCCTCCCTCCTCAGCCTCCCAGAGTGCTGGGATTATAGGCGTGAGCCACCGCGCCCAGCCCCAGAAATAGGTATTTCTAAAAATTGTAAATTCATGTCAGTACCTCCAATTCCAATCCAATCCCACAGGGTTGCCTCCTCCCATTGCCCACTTATATCCTCCTTCTCCCACAGTGAGAATCTGCACCTGAATTGCTATTGATAATCTGGGTGCTTGGAATATACTCTTTCTTTTTTGGAACGATATCCCCAAGCCTCCTGGGTCAAGGTTCATTGCTCAGTTATGGCTCTCTGTCCACCGTGCACACATGGCCTATGCCTCTCAGCCCATGTGTGTCTCTGTGCCAGGCCGCAAGTGTGTCACTCTAGAGCAAGAGGGAGAGGGCAGGAATAGGTCCTGCCCATCTGTTCTGCTCCAGATTCTTGCTGGCATAGACACCTCCCGTCCTTCTGGCCACAGCACTTAGAGGAACGGATTATTCTTCCCATTTCACAGCTGACGATGCCGAGATGCAGCATTAGACCAGGGCTGTGTCCTTGTCATCTCTGTGTGCCACCAGTCCCAAGCCATGCCAGTAGATGCTTAACATAGGTGTGTTGAGTGAATGCTTGGACAAGGGGCTGTACTGAGATCTTTCTAGAACTAGGCTGTTCTCAAACTGTAGTTTGCACAAGAAGTGCCTTATTAAATGCACATTTCTAGGTCCTGCCCCAGCAAAGTCTCTCTCTAGGTCTGGCACCGGCCCTGGAATCTGCAATCCAACGCTCCTCCGGACCCCGCCCCTCCTGCTCCCGGGATAGCACAAAGCGCATTTTTCGCAGCACCTGTCCTTCATTACCTGCGATCGCCTTGGCTATTTACTAACGTAAGCTCCAAGGGGCCAGGCTTTTGCCGGTCTGTCTTGATGCGTCTGTCTCACGCGTCTGTGGCACAGATCAGGCGCTCCCTAAATACTGGCTGGGAGGACAATGAATTTTTAAGGTCACTTCTGGCTGGAATAGCTCCTGAGCCTGCGTTGAGCGCTTGCCGGATGCCAGAAGGGTGAGTTGAACGCGTGGAAGCGGAGTCCAGGGTAAGAATCCAGGGTAAGAGTCCAGGGCAGGCGGACAGCGGGCCAGGCTCGCGGTCCCCGTGGGGGTGGGGCGCGGCGGGCGCGCCCGGGCGCCGTGACGTCACGCCTGCGGAGGGCCGCCAGCGCTAGGCGGCGCCATGACGTCATACCGCGGCGGAGCTCCCGCGCCGGGCGGCGCCGTGACGTCACGCCTGCGGAGCGGCCGCCGCGCGCCGGCGGGACGCGGGTGCGTGCGGGGCGCGGGCGCGTGCGGGCGCGGGCGGGCGGCGGCAGCGCGGCGGCATGGCGGAGAGCGAGGCCGAGACCCCCAGCACCCCGGGGGAGTTCGAGAGCAAGTACTTCGAGTTCCACGGCGTGCGGCTGCCGCCCTTCTGCCGCGGGAAGATGGAGGAGATCGCCAACTTCCCGGTGCGGCCCAGCGACGTGTGGATCGTCACCTACCCCAAGTCCGGTGAGCCCCGCGCCGGCCGCGCCCGCCCGCCGCCCGGCTCTGCGGCGCCCGCGTCCGCCTGCGCCCACCGCCCGCCCCCGGGGACGGGGCGGGGAGGGCTTGGCTCGCACTGGGGACACCGAGGCCGGTGTCCTTCGGGGCGGCCCGGGGCCCGCGGCCCGCGGCCGGGCAGCGTTCCGGGAAGATGGGGCCTGTTTGGCCGGCGCTGCCAGAAAGACGGCCCAGGGCCGCCACCCACCTCTGCTGTTCTTCCGTTTATCTGCCGGCTGTGTGACCTTGGACAGGTCACTCAACCTCTCTGTTCCTGAATCCCGCCCAGCCTTTGATGAGTGCAAAGTCCTGGTGATCACGTGGAAAGGGGGATAACACGAGTGTCAGGGCTGTCTGTGTACGTCCCTCTTTGCAGCGTGGGCTCCAGATGGGGGATGGGACCGGCCCTGCCTTGGTGCCGAGCGCTTTGCCTGGTGCGTTCTCTGATTTAAGAGCTGCCTCCATCACCCGGGCAGCACCCGGGCATTCGCATTTCCCAGCACTGACGGCATGTTCGCAACCACCATTTAAACTAGAGATGGTCATTCCCACTTTACAGTCTGGGCACTGAGGCTCAGAGAGGGGAGGAGGCTTGTCCAAGGTCACTCAGCTGGTGAGTGGCAGACCTGGGATTTAAAGCCAGGCCAGTCCGTCTCCAGACCTGACGGGAGAGGTGGTTGTGCGGTGCGCCATCGGAGGTTCGTAGGGAAAGGAGGTAGCTTTCCTGTTCTCCCAGCGGGTCCTCAGGGTTTCCCTTATTGCCTCTGTGTTCGAGGCAGACCGTACATTGATTTAGAAGGTGTCTGGCCCTGAGGTCGTGGGGCACCAGCAGGAAAAGCTGTCATAGCTGCGTCTAGTCCCTGACCCTCCCGAGAAAGGTCGGGGTGGGGGCTGTCAGGGCAGGGTGTTGGGCGTGGAGGTGGGCCGACTGTAGTCTAGAGGTCCTGCTGGGCTCCCTGGGGGGAGGGAGTGGAAGGAGACGGCTCCGGACTTGCTGTGGCCAGGGACCTTCCTTCACAGCAGTCCCCCTGCCCCTCCCCCACACAGTGGGGCCGGCGGGTGTGGACGCTCAGAAGTTTTCAGATTTCAGAGAAATTGTGCACAGAGCGTCCATGCTGTAAGATCCCCAGCTGGGTTTGGGGTTATACTCTGGAACGACACATAAATGATATTTTTGCCATAAAATATGTGAATATCCCCATTATGTGGGATAAATAAAGATTAAAAATAGTCTCATATCGGTTTAGGACGGGATTTGCCTTCAAGTGAGTTGCGAAAAACTTAGTTTTCAGAGCTCTTTAGGATTTTGTAATTGCAGATGAGGTTTAAGGTCTTGTATTGCTCCTCCTGTTTAGGGATGCGGCGACGGAGGTTGAGAAGTTAAGTCCCTGGAAGGGTGCGCGGAGGCCCATGTGTCACTTGATGTTTGTGCCCCACCAAGGAGGACTGGAGAGGAGGCTTGCTTGGAAAGCTGTGTACCTGGAGGTGGTGGGGGGTGCTCTTTTGGGACCCTGCATCAGGGCTTGGTGGGGTTCTGCTGGGACCTTTCTGGTCACCTTGGTGAGGATTGGTTATGTTAGTTTTAGGGAAGTTTTCTAGATAACCAAAAATCATATCATGTAACTTACATCTTCCAAAGACCGAGAAAAACACGCCCGACCTAGACTTTTTAACAGGGAGAGTACACACAACGGCTCTTTCCCTTGGTAACAGAAAGCCCAGCAATGGCCTTGAGACCCTTTGTGAGGTCTCTTCACACAAAGCCCTAGACAGCCACCTCTGTAAAACTTAAAAAAAAAAAGTTTTTGATAGCCCTTGTGGCCTCTTAGTACTTCCACTCTGTCTGCCGCCTGCCCGTGAGGGCTGGGCAGGGGACGACCTTGCTGGCCCTGAGTGGGAGCCAGGAGCAGATGACGTTGGTAACGGGACTGCTGACTTCCCTCGCGGCCTGTGCTTTGCCGCTGACAAAGCTCTTTGCCTCTGTCCTCACGGCGGATTCTGTCCAAAGCGCTGTGAGGTAGGACAGGGCTAGCCTCCCGTTTCACAGGTAGGGAAATGGAGTCTCTAGGGGGTTAAGTGCCTTCCTTGCTTGAGCTCACGCGGCTGGTGCGAGGCTGACTTGAGCTGACCGAGGGCCTCGCGTGCTGCTCTGGCTAAGGAGAAGCAGAGCGCGTGGCGTGATGCGGCCGTTGTTCGCGGTTCCTTCTCCACCGGCTTCCCGGCGCTCTAGCCTGCTCTTTCCGACCTTTCTTGTCCATCCTGTGGGCGAGGCGGCGGGTGAGTTTTCTCAGGAGAGGTGGCCTGCTCTCACTTTGAGGCCGCGCTCGGAAAGTATCCCCCTGCCTGCCACTGTTCGTAAAGTTTGTTACATGACATGATCCAGGGGTTGAAGAATTGGTCCTAAAGATCTGCCCTAAAGATTTCTTTCAGCTAGAGAAGAAGGGTCCTGAAGTCACCTCCGGTGGCAGCTGGTACAGAAGGGAAGGCAGGCCGAGGGGCCAGGGCCAGTGGTAGAGCCAGGTGCTCTTCCACTGTGATCTGTCAGGGACTCGTGCACCTTTCTTTTCAGAGGCTCAGAGAGGGCAGAAACTTGCTCAGAGTCACTGAGGGACAGAGGCCAGGTCTGGTTAGGTCTCCTGCTCCACAGCTAGCCTCTCCCCTGCCCTGCAGGGGCCCTGCTGCCTTCGGAATGCCCAGGCGTCCAGAGGCTGCTGGACTCTGGCCCCAGGGAGGAGAGGGGATCCAGCCCTCTTTTGAGTACGCTTTGTAACCCTGGACGTCTCAGGCCACTTAGGGATGTTGAGGTTCTGTCACTGCTCCGAGCCCTCTCCAGGCGTCCTCAGGTGGTCTGGTTCACATGTCCTTTTCCTTGTCTTCCCTCCCCCACCAGGGGGATCTGTAGGAGGCGCCAGTGCTCAGAGATTAGGAACCTGGCTTTGGGGTCGGACGTCCTGGGTAAATGCAGCTTTGCTGCTTACTAGCTGGTGACCCTGGGCAAGTGACCCTGTTTGAAATGTGGTTTTGGTGGAGAGGGGAAAGACTGCCATGTCCCCCTGATGTGTGATTGTCTGGATGAGCAGAATGGTGGGTGAGAACCCCTAGCCCAGCACCAGACGCACAGTAAGCACAGGAAAGGGTCGTTGTTGTTAATGCTGACTTTGACTCCCTGAGCACCTGCTGTGCCCAGATGCTTTTCTGGTTGCCGGGGAGACAGAGGCACCATGTGGTGTCTGTGCTCAGTGAGCCCGCAGTCTGCTGGGGAGAATGGGGGACGTGGTTGGCGCTGGGATGGGGCGAGTAGCCAGGACCCCTTCACCTGCCCTGGCAGGGATCCCCGGGCTCCTTGGATTTCCAGTGCCCAGATCTAGGAGATCACAGTGAATTTGCCGGTGGTCACAGCCAGAGGGCCTGGAGAGTTCCTTGTCGACTCCCCCACTGGTGGGTAAAGGGGTTCACGGGGGCTGGGGGCTTTCTGGTGGCCGAGGCAGTGATGACGAGATCCCGGCCTTCTGCCTCCCGTCTGGAGCACCGCAGTGCCACTGGGATTCTTTCTGCGTTTCTGAGATTTTAGCTCAGATGAGGTGTTAGGACCGTGCTGTCCAATACAGGAGCCTCTGCCCACAGGGGGCTATTTAAATTCAACGACTTAGAATGAACTAGAAGTAGAAACTCAGTTCCTCAGTAGCGTGCACCATTTCCGGTGCTCAGTGCCACATGTGGCTAGTGGCTGCCATGTGGGACAGCACAGATGTGGGATGTTCCCGCCATTGCTGAAGTTCTGGGCAGCACCGGTTAAAACCACGATCCAAATAGCGCGAGCCCGTTGTGTTTTCTGTCATCACTGTCCTTGTTCATAATCGTTCATTCCAGCATTGCGGTGGTGTTGAATCCCATTGTGTGTGTGAGAACATCTTGTCCCAGACTTGGTTTTGCTGACTGGTTATTTCCGACGGGGCAGAGCCCCGTAGCCGCAGAGCGTCGGCTTTGGAGCGCCCACCTCCCCGAGTCTGTGTTCCGACTGGTTCCGACCAGTCCTGGAGAGCATGCGCCTTGTCTTGTCAATCGGGAGGGAAGGGAGCGAGAGCCTGCCTGGGCCAAGTTCCATCCATCACCGTGTGGCCGTGGCTGAGCCACCCGATCTCTCTGAACCTCAGTTTGTTCATGAAAAATGGGGGGATTGGAGCTGATTGACTATTTCAGTCTTAAATTTTCAGACAACTTGAGAGTGAAGCAGCTGGGGGGAGACCCAGTGTGCAGGTCACAGGCAGGACCAATGGTCTAGATTTCTTGGTGTGTGTGTCACTGTGCCCAGGAGAGGTGGCTTTGGATGTGTTGTCAGTGAGGTGACGTTGTCCTTGAGGAGCTTGCAGCATCATGGGGGAAGCCAGGATCTCATGCTGAAAGTTAACTGACAAGCCAGTGGTCATTCTCAGGGCCAGGTAGAGGGCCCAGAATGAGGGTTCAGCTGGGGAGGATCTGGGAAGCCTGCCTGGAGGAGGAGGTAGCTTGGTGATTACCCATTATGGATACCATCCCACTCTCTACTGCATTTGGTCCTTGGGACAGCCCTGTGCTCTTGTGATTATTTCCTTTTCGTAGATGTGAAAATGAAGACCCAGCAAGGGCAAGGGCCGGGGTGGTGTCACACCTGAGTGTACAGTTTGTACGTATAGACCGTGGAGAGAAACCAGCCACACGGAGGGAAGTAAGAGGGTGGGAAGCCAGCATTCCCCCAGCGCCTGGTCCGTGCCAGCGCTTCCTGGGTTCTCGCACAGCGAGGAGACTGCTCGGCACCTGGTGTGTGGATGAGGAAGCTACAAGACATCAAGGGACCTGCCACAATCTAGAAGGTTCTGAGGTCTGTGGGATTGCCAAGCCCTTTGCGTTCAGACACAGAGTAACGGTGTGTCGCACCACCGTGGCAGGTGACCTGCTTCCCACAGAGGTCGCAGAGGCCGAAAGAATGGAACCTGCGGTTTTGTGCCAGGATGCTGGGAAGCTCCTCTTTCCTCTCTCCGCTCTTCCTCTCCCTGGTTTCCTCCCCTTTCTCCTCTTCTAGCCGTTTACACGTAAGCAGGAGACTTGAAACTGGGGAAGGGGTGGCCAGTCAGTTCCTGGGTCTGCTAGGGGATCGTCTGTCCCTGTCACTAACCGGGCCTGGGAAGCGAGACCCTGAACAGCTCACAGGGTTCGGGAGAAAGAAGGGGACAGGCGCCTCTGGGGGCTCATCCTTCCGGCCTTGGTGGAACAGGGAGAGACCCCGCGTCCCTGTCCGAGCTCCAGGGCCGCATCCTGAATTCCTCGTTTCTCCCTCCTCCCAGACGGAGATGACTTCTCCAGTGCGCCTCGTTGCTTGCTTCCCCTGGGGGTGGGCCCTGCCCCTGCCGCCCCTGCCACAGTCTTAGGAGCCTTCCCGTCACCTGCAGTGTGGCAGGGCCGCCTCCTCTGCCCCTGTTCGATTCATCTTTCACTCTGTAGCTAAAGTGATCTCCGAGAAGCACAGTGTGACCTGGGCACTCCCTCCATAGAGCTCCGAGGGGGCTCCCGTCGCCTCCAGGCACGCTCGTGTTCCTGGACCTGCCCTCCGGTCAGATCCACCGAGTATAGACCGCGTCTCACTCCTGCACATTTGCTCCTCTTGCCTGGCGCGTTGCTCCCCTCCCCTCTCTCCTCCCCTTCTCTCTGGTCACATGATGGGGACGTCCCATCTTCCTGGGCCACTCAGCTGCTGCATGTGGGACTCAACGTCCTTCCCGGTCTCCTCCTCAGTGTCTTCCAGCACTTCAGCGCGGTCAGTCCCGTGCCCTCCGGCTTGCGCAGTTTCTGGTGAAATGTTGGCTGTGATTTTTTTCCTCTGGGAAATGTGTCTTTTGTCCTGGCTGCCATCGGCGTTTTCTCTTCGTCTTTCATTTTCAGCACTTTGGGTATTATCAGGTATCTAGATTTTTTGTTGTTGTTTTTTCATTAGTTACCTTGCTTGGGGTTCTGTTAGCTTCTTGGACCTGTGGTTTGATGCTTTTCATTATTTTGGAAAAATTGTGAGCCGTTATCTAGTCAAATATTTCTTCTGTTTCATCCTCTCTTCTTTTAAGATTCTAGTTGCATATATTGATGTTAAGTTTGATATTGCCCTGCAGCTCTTGAATGTTCTCTTCTGGTTTTTTTCACCCTCTCTCCCTCTCTCTTTTTTTTCCGAGATGGGGTCTTGCCGTGTTCCCAGGCTGGCCTTGAACTCCTGGGCTCAAGCGATCCTTCTCTTTCTGCCTCCTGAGTAGCTGGGGCTGTAGGCACAGCTTCTTTTTCTGTGTTCCAGTTTGGGTAGTTTCTATGGACCAGTCTTCTGGCTGATTCTTTCCTCCACTGTGTCAAATCTGCTGGTGAGCTGTGGGAAGCGTTCTATGTTTCTATCACTGTGTTATTTCCCTCTAGCATTTTTACTTACAGTTTTCATTTCTCTACTGAAATACTCCATCTGTTCGTGCATGTCGTCCATGGCGGCCTTTAACATGTTAATCAGACTTATTTTAATTTCCCTGACTCTGGTTCTGTTGATTGCTTTGTCTCTTGACAGATAATTTTTTCTTGCCTTTCTTGTGAGTAGTACCTTTTGAGTGCTGGACATAGCGTGTCAGACAGTGGAGACTGAGGTCAGCCAGGTTTATGCTTGGAAGTGAGCCAGCCTTTTCCCTGCTAGGCCTTAGTATCGGGGATTGAGTTAGTCTAGTTGGGCTGGGTCGGGTTCTGTTGTTGGTCTGGTTACGCTGAGTGACCACTGGTTTCAAATTCCTGCAGCTCAGGAAAGGGGCTGAGATTCCAGAGGGTTTTTCTCGACGTTCCTGCTCCACCTCCAGCTTTTGATCTTCCTTGCTGATCTGAGCCGCAGCGGAGTTTTCTCCCCTCACTCCCGTCCCCCTGCCAGTGGTAGACTGCCCTTGCTTGTTACCTTGCTTTACGAGCGTGGATGGGAGGGTTTGGGGGTTCTCTGTTGTCTGGACTAGTGGCAGTCTTACGCAGGCTCCGTGTTCCTGGGCTTGGGAGGGGGCTTCCTCACTGCCTACCCTCCTCTGAGTGGCAGCCAAACCCTTCCTGCGTGGTGGGTCTGTGCAGGAAAGCTTCATGTCCCTTCTCTAGCACCTGGGGATCTCTGGCAGTCAGGGTGCAGGGACGGCTTCTTGCCCCTCTCCAAAGAGCAGAGCTTTGGTTTTTCCTTTCGCTCATCTGCAGCCACATGGAGTCTTCACTGGTGCCCCGGGGTGGGGGGCGGTGGCAGCGTTTGCTGCCCCTCCCCCAGTGTCTTAAAGCCCTATTCCCATAGGGAAGAAGGGTGGAAGCAGGGTCTTTTGCTTTTTCTGTAGCTTTGGCACTGAGGAAGGCTTTCTCCGCCTGCACCCCACTCTTCCTCCTGAGCACTTGGCGTAGATCTGCGAAGAGCTGTGTTTGGGTGTGAGCTCTGTCCTGTGTCTCTGGCCCCGGGGGTTCTGTGCTCTCATGTAGGTCACACTCGGCCTTTAGCAATTCGTAAACACTGTAGCTGAATTCTTCTTTCCCATTTCATAGTCCTGGCTCTTCTTCTCCAGGGCCGTGTCTCAGGTGAGCCAGTTCTGTGTCCTGCCTCTCTTTGGAGGGTCCATCTTTCCTGAGAGTGCAGCCCCTCGGTTGAGCGAAGCCAGGATCTTACAGTTTATTTGGCCTCTACTGCAAGTGTGGGGGCAGCTCTTCCGGCTCTGTGCACCCTTGGGGGAAGTGGCCCTGGTGGGCCCTCCTGGTCTCCTGACCACCAGATAAGGCGGTGGACGTGTCTGCAGCTCTGGGAGTGTGGGACGGTGCATTGGATGATGTGACCACGTCGTGGTTAGCAGGGAGGCTCCCAGTGTGGGCTGGAGTGTGTGAGTGGGAGCGAAAGGCCCGTCGGGAGGTGATGCCTTCCTAACGCGTGCTTTGTGGCCTTGCTGGCAGTGGCAGGGACAGTGGATTGGGTGGTGGGCGTTTGTCCTTCTCAAGCCTCAGAGCAGACCACGGAGGGGACGGGGCTTCCCTCCTCTCTGCCAGGTACGTCGTATTGTCCTGTCCACCCTCACAGCTTTGCCACGAAATAGGCCATTTCCGGGTAAGCAACGACGGCCCTGAGAAGAAACTGGCCAGGTCGGCTCGACTGCAGGTGGTATCTCCCTGGTCTGCTCCGGTGGGCCCAGCTTTGGGTGGCGCCAGCCCCGGGGTCATGTGTTGGGGTCAGCGCGATCCATGCCGCCTTGAGAGCGCCGTATGAGGAATTGCATGGTGTCCTCGGGGCGTCCTCACCTTACAGATGCGGAAACTGACACGGGGGCTGAGTCTCGCTCGGCGTCAGGAGGCAGCTGCGCCGTTTCCAAATCAGGCCTCCTGAATCCGGGGCCCACGTGGTGGTTCTGCCTCTCTCTGGGCTGAGAGCCCAGGCACGTGAGTGGGTGTGCTTGGGTCCTGGAGAGGGGACCCCCTTGATGAGGTGGCCAGTGGCCTCAGAAGGCAAGGGCAGGGGAGGAGCCGGGAAAGGGGTGCCTCTGTGGCACCTGGGCACGCCTGCTGGGCATCCCCGAGAGACGGCGTGAGCATAGCTCAGGAGCCTTCCCTCATGGGGCAGGGGCTGGCGCGTATCGCATCCCTCAGCCATGAAGTTGCTCAGGGCGTTGGCTCCCTGCACTTCCGGGCCTGCTTCTCCGTGACTGGTCAGAAAGCAGGCACAGGAGCTTGAGGTCAGGTGCCTTCACGTGTAGGGGACACGCCCACCTGGACTGTAGGTGACCTCCGTAGGTAGCTGGGGGGTATAGGATGGGACTGGCAGCGTCTGCTGGGTGGGTTGTGGAGATCTAGGTCTGAATTTTGATTTCGGGCAAGACACTGATTCTTTCTACACGGATCTTGGCCACGCTGGCCCACGTGTCTGCAGGTTGTCGTGGGCTCTGCTTCAGCTGGGCCTGGCTGGGGCAGCCCTGCTCAGGTTCCCGTTTCTCTCCCTGGGACTGGCAGGCCAGCCTGGGAATGGCCCTCTCTTGGCGGTGGTAGAAGTGCAAAAGAACAAGAGAGGTATGCGGAGGTCCACATTGGCCACAAGTCACGTGGCTGAGCCCGGAATCACAGAGCAGGATCTGTAGGGGGGCTGTGAAGTCACATGGCGAAGACGTGGATGGGGCCAGGGCAGAGCTGGGGCCCGAGTGCTGCACACCGCAGCCCCTCCCCCAGGCCTTCTTCCGCCGCTTCTCCCGTGTCCTTAAGCCCCCCTTCAAGCGCTGTCTTCTGCAAGAGCCTTCACTGACTCTGAAGCACTCGTACAGGGCGGAGCTTCTCCCTGGGGCCAAGCCTCTCCCCCCAGGGCAGAGCCACCTGCTCTGCTGGCTGTGGCCGGCCCCGTGTGATGGTGCTGTAGTCTTTGGTGGGCTCGTGTGCCCAGAACACAGAGCTGAAGGCCCATGAGAATTTCCCTCGGAAGAAGTTGAGGCCCAGAGGAGCCCTGACTTTTTCAGGCCCCCCAGAGTCACTGACAGAGCTTATCGGGAAATCAGGAATCCAGCTCTTTGGGGTCCAGGAGCCAGGGGCAGTGGTCAGCAGCCCAGCCAGCGGGCAGGCCTGGTTGTGGGACTGCATCTGCTCAGCCTCCTCCCGGCAGGAGGAGGAAATCCCAGGCAGGGACCCATCTGCTTCCCCTCTGTGTCCAGCAGGGGCCTGGCTGCTGGAATGTGGGCCCGGAGTGGGGGTGGTTTGTGGCTTTGTTTCCCTGGGGGCCAAGGGCGAAGCCAGTTGCCACTGTCATGGGGGGAGTTGGTCCCAGTGACTCCTCCCTCTGTCTCACCCTTGCTCAATCCCCAGCTAGGAGACAGTGGGGTTTTAGTGGTCAGAGCTTTAGCCTGGAAGTGAGTTCATGTGGAGTGTGGCCTTGGTTTTGCTACTCACTTGCTTTGTGAGACTTGAGGCTGCATGTGTGTGTGTGTGTGTGTGTG
>CAUYSK010112744.1:0-33614 GCA_963575035.1 Avahi laniger | reverse complement strand
CTGTCTAAAAAAAAAAAAAAAAAAAAAAAAAGAAAAAGAGCTCTGGAGCAAATAACAAAGGGAGTAGCCATTCAATTTTATCATGATGACAAACTCCTGACAAAGCTCTGGGCCTCTGTCTATCTGTCTGTTTGTGAGTTTATGTGTCTTTTGCTCCATCAACCTTCCTAGAACCACAGTGCAGAAGAGGGAGGGTTGTCTGAGGACCTTATTAATACATTCCAAAAGCTCCAGGGAGTCTAACTTGCCAGAGGGTTTGACAGTGAGGACTGGCTTTGCCATTGAGGTTATAAGATCAATGTTTTCCATAAGTCAAGAATCTAACAAAGCACATCTGAAGCTCATATATAATGTAAGATATAACAGCAGTCATACCTTTCTAATGATTCACAGAGAAATATTTTAGATGTCAACCTGGAAATATGCAAGAGAAGGGTGATGGTTGCCATCCTTATGTATATGTGAACATACTAAAAAACACTGAATTGGACACGTTAAAATGGTGAATTATATGGCATGTGAATTATACCACAATAAAAAAATGTGCAAGAGGGGTACGGTTAGAGTGATCAATCATTCTGGCCAGCCTGGGGCTGAGGGGATTGCTGGGACCCAGGACTTAAAAAATTAAAACCTTGAAACTCCTGAGCAATCCAGGACAAGCTGATCACCCTAGATACAGAGTTTTTAAAAATTATTTTTGGGAGAATGAGAGCAAAAATGTTCGAAGATATGAACAGGTCTCACAATGACACAAAATCTGAAACCCTGCTGGCAAGAGAGGCCCCTTTGGGGAACCTGCTCACTCCCTCCTCTCTCACCTTCCTCCCACCACCCCAACTTCCTGCCTGTACACAGCCCAGCAGGGGCCTGGCATTAGAAGGCTTCAGTAGGTGCCAGCCCACACACTCTGAGGCCCATATTAGTGGTTGTCTACCTGTTGCTTGTGAACCACTTGGGCTCCGGATTTTCATCACCTCACCTCCCTTCCCGGACCACAAATAAAGGCTCCATAGGTCAAATGCAGGAGAACTTTATCCTTCTAAAAATATCCTCAGGCCCCCACAGCCCCTCATTCAGCCTCCAGCTAGCTTGTCTCCACTGACCAAGTTGTTTGACGTTCTGTCTCCAGCCACCATCTTTGTGTTGTGTTCTCCACGAAGGGGACATGGCTGCTGGCCAAACAGGAAAGCCCATGTCTAAAAATTAATAGACATGGTTTAGGTTTCCCACATCTCCAACTCGACAAAATACAGCCATTGGTAGGATCTGAGATTCCAAGAGTCTAACAGAGAGAGGCGGCGATGAGCATCTACCTGGGAACTCTTCGGATGCGGCGCTGACAGGCAGTCGCAGGAAAGCAAGGCCCGGATCATGTTGTACTGGCAAAGTACCTGGCATACAGTAGGTGCTCGTACATACTTGATAATACACACTCTCTCTTTAGCATCGCCGTGGATAGCTGGCAGCTTGGGCCGGCATCCCCGAGGGGTCTGGATCTCAGGGACTTAATGAGGTCAGCACACAGGAGGGTCGCAGGAAATGCAGGCGGCCAGGGGCGGGCCTGCGACAGGCAGCACCAAGAGTCCCACGTAGCCACCGTTCTACCTAGCCCGGGGAACCTGGGGTCCCGACCCTGTCGGACAGCTGAGCTGGGAGAGGGGCGTGTGGCTCCCGAGAACTCCATTTCCCACAAGCCCGAGCGCGCGACTCCATTTCCCACACTTCTTCCTCCACTTCCGGCGTCGGCCAGGCGCCGCGCACGGCTTCCGGGTTTGGGCCTGGCGCTGCAGCTGAGGCGGCGGCGGCGGCGGCGGCGGCTGAGCTGGTCGCGGTTGGCGGGAGCTGGGGACCGGAATGGATGTTTCGGGGCAGGAGACCGACTGGCGGAGCGCCGCCTTCCGGCAGAAGCTGGTCAGCCAAATGTGAGTAGGGGCCGGGGCGGGGGGCACGTTTGCCCGACCTCCCTCCCTCGCGTGGAGGGCGAGGTCGGGGCCAGACCCGCGGAAGACCCCGGCGCCGGGACCCCCAGGGGCCCGAGGGCGTCGGGAGACCGAAGGCACTAAGGACCCGCGTGGGTCTCAGGGCGCGGACCTCCCCCGGCTGCCCCCTCCGTTCCCGACGTGGACTGCTTGTTAGCTTTCCTGGGGCTGAGCTCTGCAAACCAACGAGCCCTGGCTTATGAGTCATCGTCCTGAGCTTTCTCATTCGTCATTTGTGTGCTTTGGGTGCAGACTTTCCCCTGCTTTGAACCACAGTGAATACGGAAAGAGAAAGAGGCAGCGGCTTGTAGTGGGTTTAGCGGGGCGAGTGCTTCGTGGTTTCTCTTCCAGAAAAGCACATCAAGGGTGAGAGAAAGAGATTTAAAGATAGTGGATGGGAGATAAGGTTGGGAGGGTAGTTGTTTGGGGCTCTGGGCGGTGGGGACAGAGAATCCTAAGCGTGACCCCTTGAAGGAACGTGGACTTTGTTGAAGGATGGCAGGAAGTGACTGTCAAGAAGCAATCATCGATCATCGGTTTTGGTGGAGGGAGTGAAGAGCTGAGGTCAGTGCCCTCTCAAAGCCCAGCTCCAGCCCCTCGCCACCGACTGCTTGTCCCGTTTAGCAGTTTTTACTGAGCTTACTGGCATGTTGTGCTCGCCACACAATTACCTGAGACACAGCCCTTTCCCTGAGGGATGGCACTGTTGGTAAAGGAACAGTCATAGTTCAGTCTTGTCAGTCCTCCATAAAGTGGTGTATATTGCAGGGGCTTCCTGCGAAGTGGCAGTTAACTCGAACAGTCCAGGAGCAGACTTGTGGAGTAGGTGACGAATAAATTGAGTCCTAGAAAGACAGGTAGGAGTGGAATAGCCACCATTCCAAGCTGAGGAGTGGGGAAGCATGAGCACTTGCCGCATGGAGGACCTTGTAAGCTGAGAGTTCTGGGATTTGAGGAGTTCAGGAGATAATGGAATGAGGGTGTGCAGGTGCTGGTAGTGGTGGGGGTGTTATGCTAAGGAGTTGAGTCTGTTTTTGGCATGTGGCATTCTTTGAGGTAGTGAAATGCCAGTGTTGGAAATATCCCTAGAGTCACTGGAGATGGATCAAGGACAGAGAAGAGAAGCCAGTTAGGCTGTTAATAGAGTTTTGAGCACCTGGGAGATGGAGACCTGTCCTTTGTCATCCGTGTATTCCCATTGCTAGCTCACTGCCTGCCACATTGCTCCATAAAATGGTTGTAGAATGACCTAGTCAGGCCTGCATTAGGTAGTGGTAGAAACTGAAAGAGGAAGATAGATTCCAGAGGAAGGGGTAGTGTAGACAATTCTTGATGACTAACTGGATGAAGGGGGTGGGGTGAAGCAGTACGGATGGAAGGAAGCTGGGCTGAATGCCGGGAAACCTCTTGGTACAGTGGAAGGAGTGGGGATTAAAGAGATAGTGGCTCTGAGCACTGGGCAGAATAGCCTTGGGACATTTCTGCGGATTTTGCAGAATCAGTGAGCAGTGTTTCATCAATGCACCCCTGTTATCTGTAGGTGAAATCTTGTGCAGGCACTTCTGGGCTCTTGCAAGAAAAGCCCCAGGGCAAGGATACCTCTGTGGGAAAGCCCAGAATTTAAGAACTGGAGGAATGAGTTGTCATCAAAGGAAATGAGGAGAGCCACGAAGTGTCAGAAGGCTAGGAGGGCTGTTGGAGAGTTTCAGGGTGTTGAGAGTCACTGGATACTAAATAATTCAGTTTCCTTTTGCTTCCAGGAGAACTGGGTTCTTTCTTTTTCTATGCCATGTTGCTGCTTGTGTATTATTTTTCTATTGCTGCTATAATAAATTACCACAAATTTAACATCTTAAAGCAATGCAAATTTATTATCTGGTAGTTTCTGTTGGTAGGCTGAACTAGGTCTCCTACTTAGGGTCTTACAAGGCAGAGATCAAGATATTGGCAGGTTGCATTTCTTGCTGGAGACTCTTGGGTAGAATCTGTCTCCAAGCCTATTCAGGTAGTTGACCAAATTCAGTTCCTTGAGCCTGTAGGACTGAGGTGTCTTCTTTCCTTACTGGCTATTAGCCAGGAGTCAGTCTTTGTTCCTGGAAGCTGCCTACATTCTTTCTCATGCTTTCTATGTGGCCCCTCCAGCTAAGGCTGGTTCTTCTGCCACATCTCTCTAACTTCAGCTAGAGAAAATTCTCTGCTTTTCAGGGCTCAGGTTAGATTTGGCCCACTTGGATAATCTGGGATAATCTCCTTAAAGTCCGTAACTTTAATTACATCTGCAAAATCCCTTTTGCCGTATAATGTAGCATATTCGAAGGTTCCAGGGATTAGGACATGGATGTCTTTGGGGAAGAGGGTGTTCTCCTACCACAGCTGGGATGAGCAGTTGCAGAGGTTGCCTTCCTGAAGGGATGTGAGTGTTCTTGGTTCTCAGATTTGCCTTTCTCTCTAGGATTCTCTTTGAAAATCGTGATTCTTGGTGCCTTGGTTTATTGTGTTCATAGGGTTAAAAAAGAGGATTTGCGTTAGGATTCTTTGCATACCTTTAATTCCAACTTCCTCCGGTGTTTTTGCTGTTGTTTAAAGTCGGCCATTTTGGGAGTGCTTTGAACCCAAGTAATTTATAGTCGATGAGGGAATAAAGAAAACATAGGGAAGAACTGTTTGGTTTCGATGGAGGGGAAAGCATCTGATACTAGTTGTCTGTTTCTGCCTGGCTCTTGAGTATATCTACCAAGAACCTAGGGGATGATGCCTCAGAGAATGGGTTAATCTAGTCTCCCAGCTCCCACTTAGAAAAAGCGATTTTCAGTGGGGGCTGGTTAGGAGAGCCATGACTAGACAGCCCTTGCAGGGACTCTCTCTAGTGCAGCCTCTTCTTAGCCCTCCGCTGCCTCTGCTTGGTGCTGGCCAATCCCCTCCTGTCCTCCCAGCCCTCCCATCCTTCCTGCCCCAAACAGCACAGGTGAGGGTGAGGCTTGATGTGCAGCTGAGGGGGTCATGCCACTGGCCTGCTGCAGGCCTGTCAGTGACTTCCCTTAGCATCAGAATAAAACTCCAGATGTCACCTACTCCCAGCGCCTCACCCTGGCTTGGCTGAGCCACCTCATCTCCTACCCCCTCAAGCCTGTTCCAGCCTTTCTGGTCTCTCAGCTTCTTGAACATTCCAAGTTCTTCCTTTGTTCTCTCTTTTAAACCAATTTATTATCAAGTATTTAGGATATCCAAAAATGTGTAGCTCCTTGCCTCCCCCACTATGTTTATGACCAGCTTCTCTTCCTTTAGTTGTCTGCTCAGGGTCCTTCCCTGCCCACCCTGCCTAAAGTGGGTCGCCCCTCTGATCTGTTTTGTCTCAGCCCTTTTTAGTTTCGTGTAGGACCGCAGTCCTGTGAAGCATGGCACCTGGCATAGGAAGCACTTGCTGAAGAGTGCAAGAGTAAGTATTTTCCTGGGGGCTGTGTGAGCCACCTCTTGCACTCCAGTGTTGGTCTTTACCTGAGCCAGTGTGTATTGTGAAGCTCTGGGACCCCTGCTTTCTCCACTTGTTAGGCAGGCTGACCTTTCTGAATTGTATCTGTCATGTATGAAACGCTAGGAGGCCAGTCTGTCTCGTAGGGATGGTGGGAGGGAAAACGGAAAGACCTTTGTACAGCCCCTCACAGAGGTCTCGGGACTCAGTTATGAGCTCTCTGACGCCACATCCTGCGCCCTCGCAGCAGTAGGAGATCCCAAAGCCTTGGATTGTGAAGGTGATACGCGAGCCTGGTTAAGGGAATTGATGACACTTAAAGGAGCCTGTCGGGGGAGGGTGGTTGGGAAACTGTTGGTAGGTTCAGATTGGCTTTTCACTGAACACTCACTTTCCCTGAAGAGACCACAGGAGAAGCTGCCCTTAGAACCCCCTGAGCTGGCCTTTGTGGGGCTTGGGCTTCCTCTTGGGATTGCTGGATTAATGTTGAGCATGTCTCTGGTTTACAGGCTCCCAGAGGACAAAAGTGCATCTGTAGCATCTAGTGCTGCACCTGACATAGAGGTTTGCAGAAAATATTTAAGCTGTGAATGAATGAAAGGACTTCATCAATCATTTTCTACCAGTTCTTTTTAATTTTTCTGCCATCTTATTTTGAAAAAATAACTAACTAACTAATTAATTATTTTTTGAGACAGAGTCTTGCTCTGTTGCCCAGGCTGGAGTGTAGTGGTATCATCATAGCTCATTGCAGCCTCAAACTCCCGGCCTCACACAGTCTTCCCATCTTACCCTCCCAGAGCGCTGGGATTACAGGCATGAGTCACTACCCTGGCTGCCATCTAATTCTTGAGACTTTTATCCCCCCACCCCTCGGAATGGCAGATTGCACACATAGGGATGAAATAAATCAATGTCTGATGGGCAGAACAGAGTATGGAGGGAGGGAGGGGAGATGCAGCCGGGGAAGGGCAGCCCAGGATTGGGGCTCTGGTGAAGTGCTGGGGTGCCTTGGGGGAACATGGAGTGGAGCTGGGACAAAGAGGTCAGCTACCTCTTCTGTTGAAGCCTCCAGGGAGACCCGAGCTCCAGGTCTGGTGTCTGGAAGATACAGAGAGTTTGGCCTGACCACAAGCAGAAAGTCAAATGCTCTTTAGCTAGAAACAAAATGAAAACACAGGGAACAAAAAATAGAACATGCAGCCAAACAACAGCTGCCAAGGGGCTGAAGAGGCCTTCAGAAGGAGAAGGAGTACCCTTAAACATGCAAGCCCAGGTCCTGCCTGTGGGTCGTGGTCCTTCCTGTGGGCAGAAGCCAGCAAGTAGTGGCCGAGCTTTTTCTGTGGCTTTTCCTGCTTGGTCCTCCTAACAGCTCTGGGCCCTCCTGGTCTTTCTAGTCCTTATTTTCCAGCGGGGAAGCTGCTGAGCCCTGCCGCTTTCTTCATAGCCTGGTTGTTGTCTAAGACACTGCGCCTGCTTACAGATGTCTGTGTGAAACCCATTGCTAGAATGTTCGCTCTCTGATGGCAGGGCCTCATCCGTCCCTCTGCTTACCTTCATAGCCCCCGTGCCCTAACCCTCACCCTTATGGACAAACAGGAAGTGATTGTTGAGTCTCTGTAGCGACAGTGACCTGAGGGGACTAGAACCCTTAGTCATCTGCTCAGGAGTCCAGGGCTTTCTCAACAGTAGTTGACATGTAGTAGTTATGCTGTGCCAAGCCCTGTTGCAGGAGTTTACATATGTTGGCTCATGGGGGAGAGGGGCAGCTTGAAGTTAACCTAAGCCAAGTGCACTGGGAGACCCAGTAGAGGAGCCTGCTATTGGTAGCTCCTTTATAATTTTAGCAACTTCCCATGGGTCCCTGGACCCCCAAACAGCAAAGGATCAGCCTGCCAGCTCGCCAGCCCCACCAGCTCCATTTGTAAGTGACGCCACCTGCCTACCACAGCTGCATGTCCTGACGTCTGTTCCTGACCAGAGGTCACTCAGCCGTTACTGTTATTCATGATAGTGTGGCTGTGGCAAGTAGAGGACCCACATTCCAAGGTGGGAAGGACTGTGACCACGTTATTATCTCCCTGCTGTAGTCACAGTGGGGCTGGGGAGTACCAGACCCTTTTAAAGCATTGCTTGAGACAGTAATTTTGATTAAATATTCAGAGGATAAACATTTTAAGGAATTCTAATGAATTATTAAAAATTCAAGGCCAGGCTCAGTGGTTCATGCCTGTTATCCCAGCACTCTGGGAGGCCAAGGCAGGAGGATTGCTTGAGCCCAGGACTTCGAGGTTATAGTGAACTGTGATTGCACCATTGACTTCCAGCCTGGGCAACAGAGTGAGAGCCTCTCTTATGGTGGCTCACACCTGTGTTCCTAGCACTCTGGAAGGCTGAGGTGGGAGGACTGCTTGAGCTCAGGAGTTTGAGACCAGCCTGAGCAAGAGTGAAACCCTGTCTCCACTAAAAGAAGAAAATTAGCCAGGTGTCATGGTGTGCGCCTGTAATCCCAGCTACTCAGGAGGCTGAGGCAGGAGGATCGCTTCAGCCCAGAAGTTGGAGGCTGCAGTGAACTGTAGTGACACCACTGCACTCTAGCCCAGCAACAGAGCGAGACATTGTATAAAAAAAAAAAAAAAAAAAATTCAAAATGGAAAATTTAAATCACAAAACCAAGTAAAGTAGTTTAAAGACCTTGGTCCACGTACCTACCACTCAGTTTCAAGGGTCATCGACTCTTGGTCTTCTCCGCCCAGTTATTTTAATGCTCAGAATGTTTTAGTGGCCACCCACTGTGGATTGGACTGAGTCTTGGTCCTTCCTCCAGAGTCTGCACCTGTGTGCCAGACCCCCCTGCCCATGCTCTGTCACAAGAGGCTCCCTATGGATCCTCAGACTAGCCCAGGTCTTGCACTGGCTGCCCTGCCTGAAAGACCTATCTTGCATGGCTGAGCTGTGCAGCCCTCCTCCCGCAACCCCGCTCCCTGCTCTTCCCACACACACGAGGAAGAGGTACCAGTTTGCAGGTGAATTGTCTGAAGGCTAGTGTCCCCCTAGTGTGAGCTGTACAGGACAGGGGCACCAGGAATAGTTTTGAATTAGAGTTGATTCCTGCCCCACCAGAGTGCTATCGCACAGGGAGGCCAGGGTCCATCCAGCTCTGGTTTCCTGAGCACCGTGGTGGGCCCATTTGGGTGTTGATGGGGCATTCACTTTAGGACTAGAGATAGCAGTAACACCATTGCAAACACATAGACAAACCAACACACTCATCTGAGGATACAAAAATGAGGGTCATTTTTCTGCAAGGCCATTTGACAGTTCTGTTTGTCCATTAAAGTGTCCGTTTCCGTAGGTATTTCCTCCTGGGACCTAACAGGGAGAGCGTTCAAAGCCTGATGGTGGTGGGGATGCCCACAGCCACGCCGTCTCAGGATACAAACCGGCCATGGGAGCTTGGCTGGAGCTGTAGCTGCAGGCGATGGTTTCTGTGCTGCTGCTGACAATGACGTGGGGGATGGCCATGATGCATCCACATCGACAGGAGCTGGTTACCACGCAGGATGTGTGGTGCAGGCCAAGTTTTGTTACATAGGTGTCTTTAACTGGTTATGAGTGATTTTAATTTTCTTTTTGATTTTCAGTACATGTATGCACGTGTATATTTTTTTAAAGAATGAACACACATACTCCTTTTGTAATTAGAAATTTCTAGACGAGGTGGACCCTGTCTGCAAATGAGGTAGAACGTCACTGCGTGTTCTGTGCAGGGTGGGTGCCTTCTGTCCCCTGAGCCCTTAGTGCCAAACCAGCCTTCCTGAGATGATTCTGTCCTTTCCGCCCCTACAAAGGCGCTTAAGGCCCTTTCCCTTTGAATCTTAAACTGTCCTTCCTAGTGACCCTCCCTCATGCTGGCACAAGAGCCCTACGCCACTCTGTGCCCTCCTCGGACACTGTCATGACTGGCTCTTCCTCTGTCTCCTGAGGCTGTTTTCCCTCTTCCCTGATGAAGCTTTGACCTTCGCCTCATCTCCTCCTGATGGCTCAGCCCGTGGTGGTTCCTACTTTTGAGTTTATGGAGCCCTCATTGGGTGCATCCTGACATGACCTGAACAGATCAACTATTTTTTTTCCTATTTTTACATTTTTTATTATTTTTTGCCTTCCAATACTATTAGAAATTCCTCTAGCGGAACCTGGTCTTACAGCTCTGCGTCTCTTGTAGCTCCTAGCACAGTGCCTTGGCTTAGATGAGGTGCGTAATAGTCACGTGTAGGCTTGCGGGAAGCAGCTCTGGCCAGGGCTTTGGCCTTCCGTGCTACTTAAACCCCGAACTGCTTCTCATGTTGAGCTTTTTTTATTGATACATTTATTTAAAGACAAAGGGGAGGCCGGGCACGGTGGCTCACGCCTGTAATCCTAGCACTCTGGGAGGCTGAGGCAGGTGGATCATTCTGAGCTCAGGAATTCGAGACCAGCCTGAGCAAGAGCGAGACCATCTCTACCAAAAATAGAAAGAAATTAATTGGACAACTAAAAATATATAGAAAAAATGAGCCGGGCATGGTAGCTCATGCCTGTAGTCCCAGCTACTCGGGAGGCTGAGACAATAGGATTGCTTGAGCCCAGGAGTTTGAGGTTGCTGTGAGCTAGGCTGACACCATGGCACTCGCCCCAGGCAAGAGAGTAAGACTCTGTGTCAAAAAAAAAAAAAAAAAAGACAAAGGGAAATACAGGCTAGAGAATCTTTATAGGGGTATGGAGTAGAAGCCAAGGCATCATAGCCTCCAAACCACTGCTCCTTGAGGGAGATGCTCCCCTCAACTTAAATAATGAATCTCTTTCTAACCTAGGTGTTGGGACTGTTAATAAAGGTCCCATGACTGATGAGTCAAGCATCTCGAGGTAGAATAACTGCTACTTGGGGCAGTGAGTCCTTGGAGAAGGTACTTCACTTTCTTTCCAAGCCCATAGTCTCTTTATTTTGAGCATGTTTCAACTATATAGAGAGTTGCAAGGAGAGTAAAAGCATTCGGACATCCCCTTCCCTGGGACTTACCAGCTTGCTCTCACTATGCCATCTTCCGTGCTGGATGGGTGGCAGCTATGCTGTTTGCTCCCTGAGGCCGCCTCCTCCTGGGCCCTGTTCCCCTTTAGGCCGAGGCCACACAGGCTTCTCTGAGCTCTGCCTGGGAATCTGGGGAGCAAGAGTGGGGTGGGGCCTGGCTGCAGGGTGGTCTTTGAGCTGAGCCACTTGTCTCTTGTCAGGGAAAGAGCCAGCAAGGGAGATGAGGGGCACCTGGGCCAAGGGCTGGGGAGCAGAAAGGCCCCCACTTCTGGGCCTCCTGCTCTTCCCAGCCTAAGTACCCTGAGCTCCTTCCTGTGTCAGGGGTAGGGGAAGGCAGTGCTTAGTTAAGAACTGGCCCGTCCCACATCCCAACTGCCCCGTCTGCGTCTGCTCTTCCGTCTTCCCAGCTTCCTTTCAGTCCTCACCAGGCGTGACCTTTGAAGGAGTGATCTGGCTGCTGTGTGTGGGAGAAGCCCCTGTTGTGAAGTGGAGAGAACTCAGGGTTCGCCCTCAGAAGCCCTGGTGGGTCACCATTGGCCCTTCAGATGCTGCCAGTCTGCTTTGATTCATGCCAGGGAGAAATCCCTGCCAGGGCTGTGCAGCAGGGATTCAGGCCAACCAAAGGACGGGGCAGGGTCCTCGGGCCCGGGGCTCAGAGGTCTTGCCTATGTCATGTGGTGTTTATATTACGATGTAACATACCTACCACAGCGGGTGACACAGCAACTGCAGTGCTCATCATGCTGGCAGATGACTGTTCACACTGCCCAGAGAGAGCTGCACAGTGAACAGGCCTCGCACCCAGCAGGCTCCTCCCTCTGCTTCAGCCAGGGCGAACCCTGCCCTACTCTTCTGATTCCCATGCCCAAGGAGACATTTGACCTGTTCTTCAAATTCCTGTCACCGAAGTCACACTCTGTGATCTCCTGCATCACGTCTGGAAGTTCATCTTCACATGCAGCAGTTGTTTATGACGTGGGTATTCCACGCCTGACTCTGCTCCAGGTAACTTTACTGTTCTACACTTGATGAGTTTTGGAGTGAGCACCAGTTCTCTGTGCGATGGCAGCACCAGGAATGGCTTTGGTCATGTCTTCTGGTGGATATTAACTCTCTGGGCTGTGCACCTTAGGAGTGGAGTGGAGGCCTGCCTGGGTCAGCGGATGTGGCCTTGTAGTGTGTTCTGCTGAACACTTTCCCAAATGGTACCAATTTGTGTTCCCACCGGCAACGTGGGGGAGTTCCAGCACCCTGTATTGTCAGGGAATCTGCCTTTATACCAAACACCCTTGGTAATTTTAAATGCACACTCAAATATGAGACCCACTGGATGCAGGGACAATAGGAACAGAAGGATGATTTAGGAGGGAGAGAGCCTGTAAGGAAACAAGCAGTAAGATTTGGTGATTCTGTATGTGTGTGTGCTTGTGCCTGTGTGTGTGCATGCACGCACATGCTTGCAGGAGGAGAGGAGGAGGGAGACACAGGTGTACACCCCCGCAGGAGAAGAGCCCTGTCTCTTTGCTGATTCCGAGTGGGGTGGGTGCAAGGTGATGCCAATGGGAGATGCAGGAAGCCAACCTGGGAAGAGCAGTTGTACAGGAGCCAGTGTGTGGGCTGTCCTGGAGGCTGGGCGAAGCCAGTTTGCTCGGGTGGGGCCTCAGAGGAGGACTGTGGCTGGCAGAGCAGATGTGGAGAGAGAGACTGTGCAGGGAGAGGATCTGGCACAGTGAAGCCAGGTCATCAGCCTCCAAGTTGCTCACCAGTCACCTCAGCCTCGGCCCTGTCTCTCCCTCCTGTTTGGTCAGTGCCTTCAGGACTTGTGGGTAAGTACTTTATTCCCTTCAGATAACATTGTAGGGGATTGCAAAACAGGAAGGTGTTTTCCATAATCTCTGCGCAGAG
This sequence comes from Avahi laniger, assembly GCA_963575035.1. Lineage (NCBI taxonomy): Eukaryota > Metazoa > Chordata > Mammalia > Primates > Indriidae > Avahi > Avahi laniger. The sequence goes on along the minus strand of CAUYSK010112744.1, from coordinate 21,190 downwards.
CTGGCTGTAACTGACATATTGATATGTTTCCCCCATTCCTGTGTATACTTATGACATGATATGTATGTATGTTAAATATGTAAATATATATGCACATGTATTTGAGTTCAGTTTTGAGTCGTAGGTTTCTCATGGCCGAGGGTGTGCTCTCTCCCGGGGTGGACTCTGGCTGGGCCCTGCGCTCCCACAGCCCAGGTCCACACAAGGTGTGGACCGTGCACAGTCATCCCGTGGGCTTGAGATAAGCACTGGACTTCCCCCTTTTTTTTTTAAGTTCCATTATGGAATTTTTCAAGTGTTCCCAGAAGTAGAGATAACAGAAAAATGGTTTCCCCAGTACTTTGAGAGTTAGCAACATATGGCCAGTGTTGCTTCACCCACCCCTCCCCACCTCCTTCTGGACTATTTTAAATTACATCTCAGATACCAGATGATTTCGACTGTGAGTGCCTGAGTGCAGATCTGTGGAAGATAGGGCTTCCCCACCCCCACCAATACCACAAAGCCGTGTGAGATAAGCATTTTCATAATGTCCTGGGTTGGCAGATTGGGTCCTTGCCACATGCTTGCCTGGCAATGGGTGGGACATGGGCTGGAGCTGCGGGAGCCCCAGTCTAGCACCGAGACAGGGATCACAAGGCCTCTCCAGCCCTCTGGGTTCTTTTGAGGTCAAACCAACAGATTGGAGTAAACGAAGGAGGCTTATGTGGTCTTCTGAACTAGCTCAGGTAACGGCACGCCATTTGAGGGGCAACAGTCTTTTCTTCAGGTTAGTTCTTCATTGATCTTGTTCATGGGGCATCGAGAGATCTTGAGAGCAAAAGTAGGAGCTTCGTCCAGTGACCGAGAGGAGTGTGGAGAGAGAGGGTCTTGAGTTTCCTGTATTGGTATGATTAGAGAATTTCTTTCTGCAAAACCAAAATACCCATTCCTACGTGTAGGTGGATAGTTAAATTCTGAAATACGTATTTTTATCTTGTTAAAAAACACCTTTTTGTTTCTTTAAAAAGGTCAAAGAACCAGAATGCAGAAGTGTACAAGAAAGAAAAAAATTGCAATCTGTTTGGGATATAGTTTGGCAAACACGCTCCCAGCTACCTGTGAGGTCTAGAGGCCAGGTGTTTGCTTTGGTTACTGTTGGTGACTAAACAATCGGTGGCTCATCATTTCCTGCCTCAGAGGTGAAGCCATCTGGGCACAGGGGCAGTAAACTGGTTGCAGGATGGGGAGAGGACCAGGGACCGCGAGGGATGCTGCTCTGTAGCTCTCTGGAGACACAGTCATGGTCAGAAGACTGGGTGAGAACCAGCTCTGTGCTGGTGGAGGGCAGGCAGGCACCTCTCAGGTGGGCGGGGTGGGCAGGGGTACTGCCTTGCCTGCGGCTGCTGGCCTCACCCTCCCTAAGCCCTACCAGCCGTGTATGCTCTGATTGTGGAGCCACCTGTGGAAGGAATGTGTGGTAGGGGCTTTTCGGGACACTCCTGGACATCAAAGTTACAGATGGGGCTGAAACTTCCTGTCCCAGTGTTGCCAGAGACAGGAAGGTTTAAACAGGGGAAAGAGACTTTCTTGATAATGGCTATCGTTCACTGAAGTAGTTTTTGAGGCCCACTCTTTTTGTGCATTTTTTCATTTAATTTTTAGTTACTTTAAATTTTATCGAAGTAATATATGTACATGAATTGTGAAAAGACTTACGAGAAACCACAGTGGTTCCTACTCTGCTGGTCCTCCCTGGTGGAGCAGCTGCCTCTGACTCTGAGCTGTTTCTTCTGGCACGTGTCCTGATTCTAAGTAACACGCAGGCCCGCTGTCTCGACTTCCGCTTCTGTCCTCTCTGCTCCTGCCCCCTCATTCTCCCAGGAGTTTACTTTCTGGGTAGGTCAGTAATAAATGTTTACATTTTCTGCCTGCACAAACGATATTCACAGGTGAGCATAGTGGTGTACCACAATTGTCTGATTTTTTTTCCCTAGAGAAAACTTGCCTTTTGAAAACTGCACCCAGTTTTCTGTGTACCTGTTGTTGATTCTTCCCGTATCTTCTGGTGGCCTCTAGGCTATCCCAGGCTCCGTGCTGTTGGGCTGTGTGTCAGTTCCAGCTCATTCCCTTGGGCCTCTCTTCTGGAGCCTCCGGGCAGTGGCTGCAGGCATGATGCTTGTCTCTTGTCTGTCGAGTCACACGGCTCCAGACTGTGACTGTTGTCCTCCTGTGTTTGGTCCTTGTTTCCCATGTCATATGCCACTTTCTTTGCAGTTCACTCCCTTTTCTGCTTCTTGAGAGAGGGCTCATGGGAATTAACTTTCTGGAAACCATGCCAATTTGGGTGGATCTAGACTCCTTGGTGGGACGTACTTCTTGGAGGATTTAGAAGCACGTTCCACTGGCTGTGTGCTCCTCTCCTGTGGCTGTGTCTCTGAGCCTCACAGTAGCTTCCTCGCTCCCCTAACTCAAGCTTGCCTCTCAGGGAGGGTTCCTTTGAGTCATCTCGGGCATTTCCTATGCTGAGACAGTAGGAATGTTGGCCCGTGGGCCCTCTTCTAATTTTCTTTCTCTTTTCTCCTATTGTCTTAGCTCTGCTCTCTGGGTGGTTTCCTCAGTTTTATCTCTGACCTTTCACTGCTAACGTGCTTTTATTTCTAAGAACTCCTTTTTTTTCTTTTTTGTATCTGACTTTTCCCTTTTTATAGCATCCATTCCTGTTAAATGGATGCAAGGTAGTATCCTATCTCTATAGATAATATTGAATCTATATTTCCTTCCTGTTAAGTTTCTGTTACTTCCAACTTCCTGTTTTTTGGGGGGTAATGAGAAAAGGGTATCTGCCATATTAGGGTGTCTGGGAGCCCTTGGCTGGCTGGTTGCTCTAAGAGAGGGGCCCTCCGAAGCCTAGGGGTCTCTCTGAGCAGGTGGGGCTTGTCAACAAGGAGCTGCACTGGAGGCTCATGTGACTGCAGGTTCTCTGAGTCCTTCCTCCAGAGCATGGTCTTCTGGACACTGAGCTGCAGGGTGAGGGCCTGGCTGCCAGCCTGCTGCTCACTGTACTGGAGGAGGCTGAGGGCTGACCAGCTGGTGGGTCTCAGCGGTGAGTACAGATCTTGTCACTTAGACCAGGGCACCGATGGCCACTCTGTCCACCTGTCTCAGTGTCCTACCTGTGCCTTTTCAACTGAGTGGGTTGACCCCCCAGTCCAGTGACTCTCCATTCCCAGAGAGTAAACCTACAGTAGCCTCTTGGTGTGGGGGTAGTTACCCACAGGTGAAGTCAGGGAGTGGAGAGGCAGGGACAGCTTTCATCCTCCATCCCGGAGCGCCTGGTGCAGGCCACCCTCAGCCTTGCGAGGACCTGGGGCTGTCATCGGGCGGGCTCTCTCCTCCTCACTGTTACTAACTTAGGGCTCCACTTTCTTGGTCTGCTTGCTGTGTTGCTTACCACTGGGCCATTAGCTCTCCAGCTTATAAAATGCTGTGTTGTGGCCATCATTTTCATTTTTCCCATCTTTTCTATGGTGTCAGTCGAATTTTAGGATGGAACAAAATTAGACATTAGATTCAGTCCCTCATTTCAACCTAGAGATTCATATCTGAGTTTTATTTTTCAAATGTAGTTGTCAGAGGGAAGGCTTTTATCTGGAGTGTAAGTGAGCTCCACGCCCATGTGGCGACATGTGTCTGCAGACAGGGCCACTGCTGTTCTCAGGGCAGGACATCACATTTGGAGCCCGTGTGGTTTTCATTCTGACTGATTGCTTAGTCATCCTTCTCTCCAAATAAGTTTCTAGTGTTTAAAATATTTGGCTCTTAGCGAGTATAATATTTTTTAGAAAACAAACCCTAACAAAAATTTTGGAGTGAAAAAATGATCCTTCCTGAATTAAAAATATGAAACCCAATAGATGTGACAAGAATTGATCAAAGTGTTGCTTCCCTCTCAGGGCCAGTGGAGTGATTTGCTTTCTTTCTTTTATATCTTGAGTTTCTGGCTCTGTTCCTGGAGGCAGGCGCATGGGATTCCTTGGTGCTGCAACAGGGCAGATGCTTGATCCATGTGCTGTGTGGGCTCTGCCTTGGGCTAGGGATCCTGGTGTCTCTGCAGGAGTGTGGCTGGCATTTAGGAAGGATGGAGCTGTTCTCTGTCACCCTGGACTGAACTGTGCTTTACCTAACATTTAGCAGCACTGGTCTCTGCCACAGAGTCCAGCAGCACTCCCCAAAACATCCCGGGCCATTGCATAGGCCCGCTGGGGCGTGACGAACACCCAGATAAGGAAACTGGGCTGCCAGAGTCTTGTGCTCGAATGCCAGGGCTGGGCTTAAGCTGCCAACAGAATGACACCTTTCCCTTATCTCTCTGGCAGATGGCTGGTAAAAAAATGGGGTAGAAATCTTTTTTAGACCGGGTTCGGTGGCTCATACTTCTAATCCCAGCACTTTGGGAGACTGAGGACAGAGGATTGCTTGAGGCCAGGAGTTTGAGACCAGCCTGGGCAACATAGTGAGACCCTGTCTCTGCAAAAAATTAAAAAATTAACCAGGCACGGTGGCGCATGCCTGTAGTGGCATCTACTTGGGAGGCTGACGTGGGAAGATCGCTTGAGGGCAGTAGTTCGAGGCTTTGGTGAGCTATGATTGCGCCACTGTACTCCAGCCTGGGTGACAGAGTCTCTAAAACAAACAGGGGTGACCCTGTCTCTAAAACAAACAAAAAGAAATCTTTTTTTTTTCTGTTACATAAATTAACCCATTTATTAGAGGCTAGTGGCATGGGAAAAGGTGGACCTCCTATTGGTTTTTCAATTCCTTCAGTCTTTTGATGGTGAACTTCACTGTGACAGCAGAAGTGGCGTTGTAGGTCCAGGCACCGCCAGCTACTGTGCTCACGCCAGATCCCCACAGCTTGTCTCTTCACCTTGGTTTTGCCACAGAGGAGCAAGCGTACTTGGCATGCTGGCTGATTTCAGTTTTCCTCACCATCTTCCGGGGGGAGGCACCATAGCGGGTGCTGTGTTTACTGACGATTCCAATCTCCTTGTTGCATTTAGCCATGTCGCTGTGAACCAGGTCCGAGCCCAGAGAGCAGAAATCGTTTTTAATATGGCAAAATCTTTTTCCCTTTATGGTGTCTGCTTCTAGTGACATGCTTTGGAAAACCTTCATCAGCCTGATATTGTGTAACTACCCTTCTATTATCTTCTGGTACTTTGTGATTTGGATTTTTACACACACAGGGTGAAGGGTCCCATATACAAGCTGCAGGCTCCTGTCCCAGCAGGGCGAACAGGCTCTGTCTATACATGCAGGCAGCAGTTTGCCAGGAGGCTTCTGAGGTGGGGTGAGGTGAAGCTGGCAGAAATTCCTCGTGCCCCACGAAAGGTCACTTGATTGATGGGTGTTATGATTCTCAAAATTAGAAGAGACCCACAGAAGTTTCCTTTGGGCAGAACATAAGTGTGTTACATAAATGGGAGAAATCATGCTGTCCCCCTGAGGTCAGGAGGGTGAGTGAACCTTCCTGCTTCTTTATTTTGTTTAATTTGATTTGATTTTAATTTATTCATTGATTGATTGGATGATTGATTGATTGACAGAGTCTTGCTCTGTTGCCCTGGCTAGAGTGCAGTGGCGTCATCATAGCTCACAAGCAACCTCAAACTCCTGGGCTCAAGTGATCCTCCTGAGTAGCTGGGACTACAGGCATGCGCCACCATGCCCAGTACATTTTTTCTATTTTTAGTAGAGACGGAGTCTTGCTCTTGCTCAGGCTGGTTCTTGAACTCCCGAGCTGAAGTGATCCTCCTGCCTTGGCTTCCCAGAGTGCTGGGATTACAGGCGTGAGCCACCACGCCGGGCTTCCTTTCTGCTTTAGACACCAGCAATCTGTCCAGGGAATTCATGCCTTCATTCGGTCAAGAGAAAGAAGGCAGACCAGGGGAGGGGGCCTGGCAGTGCTGGGGGGCAGTGGTGAAAAGGATCAGGTCGAGAGGGGCCTCATTGAGAGGGAAGAGGGTCCTCAGGTGGGCACCAGGGTCTTTTGGAACAGGGCTTGGAAAGAAGAGTCAGGGAGTTGGGAGGAGAGATCAGTTAATGCCTCTCATCAACATGCCTGTGTGAATGCCCTTCCTGCCAGAGTGGTGGTGCTACCCTCAGGGTACACTCCAGGTGACTCAGCGCCAGTGGGAGAGCGCTCTGCCTGAGGGAGCCACATGCACACACGCACTCATGCACTAATGGCACGTGCAGCAGAGGTGTTTTGCGATGCTGTCTTACTGTGCAGTTAGGCAGGTCGTTCCCTGACTTGTTTCTTTAACATATGCTTAATGCTTTCTGTGTGTCCATTGCCTTATAATATTAACTACTGTATTCCTCAGAGTCAAGTGGTCCATGAGGTCAGCACTGTCCCTTCCTTTCCTGAAGAGGGAGGACATGGGCACTGCCAGGTGGGTTGAGGGCAGAATTGGGCATCTGGCTGCCTGAGAGTGGGCCAGCCACCACAGGCCTTGCTGGAGTTAGCACAGTTGGAGCTCGATGTCCATGTGTGCCATCCCAAGGATACCCAGTGAACCATTGTTTTGCTTTATCCTACATTGATTCAGATGACAAGGACTGGGATAGACTCCTGTTAATTAATGGACTTTCCCAGTTTGGGGACAGGGAGAAAGTGAGGAACAGCAGCCCCTGCTGGACAGGAGCCATGCAGACTGGCCAATGCTGGGCCTGTCCTCACAATCTGGCCACCTCTGTGCCCCTTCCTCCTGGCCACAGCCCCTCAGAGAACTCCTTTATGAAGAAGCCGTGCTTGGGGCTGGCATGCCTCTCCTAAGACCCAGAGCTGATGAATGGCCAGGTTGGAATTTGAGCCCAGGCCCTTCCTCCCCGTCTACTTCCTGCCAGGCTCTGCGGCCCCAGTCACTCTGGCCTATACCGCCTGGGGCGCTTGGCTTCCCCTTGTGCCTGTCACACCGATTCACAGTTCTGTACATCATATCCCATAAGAATGTGTGACGGCACCACTCCTTGTGTTGAAAAGAGCCAGTGATTTTGTCTGACACTGACGACTGCCTGCTGCATGTGTATACAGAAGTGGGTGCTGCAGGCTCTGTTCTCAGGGTGTCCACAGTACAGTGGGGCCCATAGACAGGAACCAGCGAGTCCTCCAGGAGGTGCAATACATGTGGTGGAGGTGGGTACAGGGTTTCTGTGCCGCAGACAGCAGGGGTGCCCAGGTAGGAGCCCCAGCAAGCTTGGAGGGGGGTGGTCAGGCAGCGTGTAAGCCAGAAGGGCCATTGTCCCCCAGGACCCTGGAGAGAGCAAGCAGGGCGGGCTCATGGACAGCCTTCTTGCCTTGCTGGTGAGGAGCGAGGCGTGAGACCTGGTAGACTGGCAGGGACATAGCCCAGGCTATTTCCCACAGTCACTGGCAGTCATGTGACTTGGGGATGTGGGGAGGGAGTGGGAACAGAGACAGAGGCCATTCGGGAGGCATTGCCACAGTTGCAGTGGTCGCTGGGGCAAGGATTTTAGCTTTAGGGAATTGGGGGTGGCAGTTGAGAAGGGCAGGGAGGTGCCCAGGTTTCCAGCATGGATGCTTGGTGCAGGAAGTGACGACATCCATGGGTTTCTTAGTGTGTCACTGCTGGCTTCTCAGATAAGGTCAGGCAATGCCTTTAAGACGCACCATGTACTGGGGACAGATATGGACAGTGCCCCGTGGTGAGGGAGCTCTAAGGGCCTATAATGATGGATCAGTCCCCTGGGAAGCTTCGGTCTCAAACAGATACCAGTTGAACCCGGTGACTGGGCAGACTGACGTAGCTGTGGCAACCAGCTAGCTCATGGCCCAAGGGAGAGCTTGTGGAGCCCAGGTCCCAGCAAGGCGCCATGTGCCTGAGTAGGTGTCAGTCGTCACATCCATCTTCTCAGAGAGCTGGTCACACCCATGGAGCGGCTCCAGCCCCTTTTTCAGCTGGTGTGAATGCTATGCCACTGGGGCAGCCTGGGGTTCTTTGGCGGCCACCTCATAGGTACCTGTGAGCACATGCTTATGTTGGGCCAGACTGTGGCAGGACAGCTGTTTAGGGTCCTCCCTTGCGAACAGGGCCTAATCTTCCTGGGCTTCTTGTTTGGGACAGAGGTCACCTGAACTGCTGTTTCTCTGAAACTATAGCCTTCACCCTCTCCCCTGCCCCCCATTTGGGCTGTCTCTTGTACGATAGTTTACCTTCGTTTACCTTCATTTCGTGACAGTGGCTCAAAGGGTTTTGTTTTCAGGAGACAGAGACCGAGAGGTGCCATTCAGGTCCTGTTGCTCAGAAAACATCCTGGGCGCGGCAGCCAGGCCCAGCTCCGGAGGAGCAGAATGGGGCTTCGGGAAGCAGCGCTGCTGTTCCCAAAGCGGCTGGATCCTGGTTTCGCCTGGTCCCACAGGCACACCCGGGCCAGAGGGAGGAAGGAAGGGACCCGAACTCTGGCTGGGAGGTCAGGGCAGACCTCTGAGGGTAAGGGTAGGCTATTGACAGAGAGCAGAGCTGCCTGGTTTTTTTTTTTTTTGCCTAGTATTCTGTTTTGTGGAACATGATCTTCAGGTTAGAAATAGGAGCAAAACATTTTTAAAAATGTGATTGACAGAACTGAAAACAGTGCTCAGGGCATCTGTGTTTATTCTTCAGCCACCAAAGGTGAAGGGCTTCTCTGGGTGGCACCGTGGAGGGACGTTGGAGTGACCGGCAAGGTGCTGCCTCTCCAAGCCCTGGCCTGGCTTCCTCCTCGGCTCCGGCTCCAACTCTGACCTTGCAGCCGCTAGGAAGCTTGGGGCAGAACCGGACATTCACCCCAGCTCCGTTTCCTGTTGTGGAAGGGCGTGTCCTCGCCTGTCGAGCTGTGCCTGTTTCTGGCCTCCAGCCTCCAGCTCCTCGGGCTCTGAGTCACTGACAGTTGGTGCCCACAGCACCCCCATCATCTGTGGTGTTTCCCTTGCCAGAAATGGACAGGGCTTATCCGTCAGCACGTCCCTGGGTTGTCTGGTGTCACTTTGCCCTGGGCTCACCAAGCGCGTTGCTTTGACCTGGCCACCCCAGAACCTCGAAGCTGTTGCATGAAGCTGTGCTCTGGACCTTGTCTCTGGCTGTCCAGACATCTTTGCTGCAGTTGAGAAGCATAGTGTCTGTCTGGGCCCTGCCAATCTGCTGACCCTCTGGAAAGTAGCTTGTGGCAGTGCAGGAGGACTGCTTTCCTATCAAGTCTGACTTAGCCCTCAGTGACCGCTGTGCCTGGCGGAGCCCACCTGTGTACCTGCTCCCCATCCCCAGACTCTTCTGCACTCCTCTCTTCCTCTTTGACTCAGCTACACCTGCCACCCACGGCCTCTCCACCCAGCCAGTCTCCAGGCTGTCCCAGTTGCCTACGAGTGCTCTCCCTTGGGTCCCCCGTTGGTCTTTGGCTCTTTGGCCCTCGGCCCCTACGAAGTCTCTGTGTGGCAGGCTTTGCCTCCGGGGCCCCTTTCGTGCTGCTTTCAGAGGTGGGAAGAGGAACAGGTACTGCCTTGAGAGGGAGGGACACAGGGGAGGCAAACTTCAGAAAACAGGTCTGCTCACTGGCTTCTGTCAGAAATGCCTAGTGACTTCTTAGGGCCTACCAGGTGACGTCTTAACCTTCCCAGTGTGGAAAGCCTGCCCCACACTGGCTGCAGCATGTGCACACCGGGTCCTCGCTGGCCTCCCAGCGGGCCTGCGCCTGCGCCTGCGCCTGCCTTCCCTGGAGCCTGATCCTGCCCTGGGCTTGTGCTTGTGTTACCATCTTGTGTGGCTAATTCCCTGGTGTCCTGTGGCCCTGGTGACCTTTGCACTCATGTGTCTGCTCCACCCCAGATGCCTGGTGAGCAGGGACCTTTTGCCTCCTCCTCGGTTGAGCTTAGGCTTCAGGAAGCAGAGGGAAAGGTAGGATCTACAAGTGTGCTTGTCGAGTGAAGTATCCAACAGTGTGATGGGTCAGTGTCATTTTGGTTTTCTTTTTACATTAAGGCAGGTTTGTACGTCTCTCAGCAGTGAGCCTCCTTTCTGCTATGTCTTAAGGATCACAGCCATGAGGCTACGGGCCCACTTGCGCATTCTTTGAGTACGCTGCGGCTGCTTGGCTTGTGTTTGGAGTGGTCGGCATGTTCTGGTACAGCTGGGCTGGGCTTGTTTCATTCACTCAGAGGTGAGGCTGCAGAGCCCAGTGCTGGGAAGCCAGGTGGGAAGGAGACCCATCCTGCTGGGAGGAAGGTGGCCGTAAGCAGACCAGAGCAGCCAGTCCCTGGGAGCCAGGGGCCAGGCCTCAGGGGCTCAAGCCCTTCTAACAAATGCCCACCTCTTCTTATCTTTTCTCTCGTGCGCGCGCGCGGGTGTGCGCGCTTGTGTGTGAGAGAAAGAGAGAGAGAGACAGAGAGAGAGGGGGAGAGAGAGAGAGAAAGTTGGGCAGCGTGCGCTGCCGTTCAAGGACAGCTCCGGCTTAGCTGATGTGCACGTCTCTGTCCCTGTGGAGCATCCACGTGATGGAAAGCCTTCGATAGGATTCCATCTCTTACTACACGTGTGTTGGTAAATGTGTCTTTAAAATATTTTTCACAATTATGTGGTCCCTCTCCTCTTGTCCATGGCTAGACATTGATGAAGTTGGGGCTTGTCTCTTTGGCCCCGCATTGGGACCCTTGCCTTAGGAGGGACTGAGAGATAACTTCATGTGGCCCTTTCATTTTACTGAGAGGGGAACCAGGGTCCCACTGTGCTGGCAAGGTTGGATGGGAGCCCAGGCCACTCAGAGGGCAGGAAATAGAGACCAGCCGGCCACCCCGTGGTCTAATGCCCACTTACTTGATTTTGAACTGGTTGTGGGTGATCCCCATGGGTTGGCCCCTCTGCCCTTGTGCTGGGGGCTCCCTCTGTGCTTCATGGTGACCTCCTCTCATGTTTCTTCCTGCTTGTGGCCCTGCCTACTCACTCCCTTGTTTTGCTGCCTGTCTTTGCTCTCTGCTGAGTGCTGCTTCCTCCATGCCTCTCCTGGACCTCAGCCAGGCTGGTGTGTAGGGACGGCGCCTCAGCACCCAGGGGCAGCTGCTGTGCAGGGCCCTGCAACACCGGACTGGCTGGAGTGTGTAAATGTCTCTTCCCCTTCTGTGTTTCAGCGAGGATGCCATGAGGAAAGCTGGCGTGGCCCACAGTAAATCTAGCAAGGATATGGAGAGCCATGTGTTCCTGAAGGCCAAAACTCGGGTAAGGCCCTGTGGGGGAGAAGCCTGGGGCAGAGAAGCCTGAGAAGGAGAGTGTCACAGACTCTGGGTTCCCTCTGTGAGAGTCCCCTAGGGAGTGAGGGTGGGACAGTTGCTCACGAGTTGATCCAAGGCACAGTTGGCTTTGTCTGCAGCACTGTAGATCCTTTCATGTATCCTTGGTTAAAGAAGGCACCCAGGATGCAGGCCCAGTTGCTGGCTCCAGACCTCACTGCCAGCACCTTCCATCTGTGGTTGCGCCCCCTGAACCCTACAGGGAGCTCACTCGGGCCCCCTGCTGCTCCTGTGAAAGGGTGAGTGCCGGGAGTAAGAACTGGGTCTGTTCGGCCTCAGCACCCCCCCACCCTGGGATCCTCACCTAAGCCTCATAGGGCCCCGAGGCAAGGGCCCAGAAGGGTTCCTGTCCCCTTTTGTTAAATAAGGAAGGTGATCCTTGTTGGACTGAGGCGTTGAGCATCACACATGGAGTGGAGGAGAAGGATTCCTGCTGCACGGACTCTCCTGGTCTGGGTGCTAGCCACACCGAGGGCTCGTGTGACCACCTCCCTCCATCTGTGGTGCGTGCTCCTTAGGGTGGAGCTGTTTCAGTTAGAAATGAAGCCAAATGGTGGAAATGGATGAAATTTAGTAGAAATCAAAGAAATGTATGTGTTTGTGTGGACACGTATGTGCCTGGAAGAGCTCCAAGAGCACAGGAACTGAGGTGGTACAGGGTGGGCTCCACTCCGTGGAAAAGTGTGATAAGCACTTTTTTTTTTTAAGAGCTTTATACAATTCACCCTTTAAGATACAATCCAGTGATCTTTAGGATATTCAGAGTCGTGCAGCCATCACCACAGTCTAGTTTTAGAACGTTTTTAAAAAGAAACTCCATGCCCTTTAATAGTTGTACCCCATTTTCTTTCATCCCTCGCAACCACTTACACATTCTGCTGCCGTGCATTTGTGCGATTCTGAATTTTCAATGTAAATGCAGTCATACAGTATATGTTTTTTGTGAGTGGCTTCTTTCACTTAGCATAATATTTTCAAAGTTCATCTGTGAAAAATCTTACAGCATGTACCTTATTCCTTTTTATTGCTAAATAATGCATTTATGGGTGGATATTTTTATTACATTTTATATACCTACTCATCAGTTGATGGACATTTGGATTGTTTCCACTTTTTGGCTCTTAAGAATAATGCTGAATAATAGTTCATGTAAGAGTTTTTGTGTGGGCTTGTTTTCATTTCTCTTAGGTATATACCTGGAGGTAGAATTGTAGGGGTCATATGGTAACTATATTTAGTTATTTTGGAACTGCCAGACTGTTTGCCAAAGCAGGTGCACCATTTTAAATTCCCACCAGCAGCTCATGACGTTCTCATTTTTTTCCATCCTCCCCAACACTTGGTATTGCCGTTTTTTGTGGTAGCTATTGTAATGGCTATAAAGTGGGTTTTTTTTTGTTTTTTGAGACAAAGTCTCATTCTGTTGCCCGGACTAGAGTGCCGTGGCGTTAGCCTAGTTCACTGCAACCTCAATCTCCTGGGCTCAAGCGATCCTCCTGCCTCAGACTCTCGAGTAGCTGGGACTACAGGCATGCGCCACCATGCCCGGCTAATTTTTTCTATGTATTTTTAGTTGTCTAGCTACTTTCTTTCTATTTTTAGTAGAGACAAGGTCTCGCTCTTGCTCAGGCTGTTCTCGAACTCCTGAGCTCAAATGATCCTCCCACCTTGGCCTCCCAGAGTGCTAGGATTACAGGCATTATCCACCGTGCCCAGCCTATTTAAAGTGGTTTGATTTGCATTTGCCTGGTGACTAATGCTGTTGAGCATCTTTTCATGTGTGTGTTGGACATTTGTACATTTTCTTTGGAGAAATGTCTCTTCAGATCTTTTTCCCATTTTTAATTGGGTTGTTAGTGTTTATTGTTGTATTATAGTACTGTATATATTTAAATATAAGTCTCTTACTAGATATATAATTTACAAATATTTTCAAGGATGAGATTTTTTATTATTTTTGTTTGTATTTTCTTGCAGTTAAATGAATTTTGATAAGAGCTTATTGAACTATCTCAGATTTTGAAATGTTGACCTTGTTGGTTCAGCATTATTTGTTACCTACCACTTTATAATAAGCAAGCCCAAGACTTAGTGTCTTAAAGCAATGGGTCAGGAGTTGGGGTGGCCAGGATTGCATGGCCAGGCCATTCTACCAGTCTCACTTGTGACTTCTTGTGCAGCTGCTTTTAACCTAGCAGCCCAGCCACGCTGGAAGAGTCATAAAGGCTTTGCACATCAGTTAGCAGCAGAGCCCAGACTTCCTTAAAGCGTGGCGGCTGGCTTCCAGGAGGACTTGGAAGCTGCCGATCCTCAGAGGGCCCCATCACTTGGATACAGCAAGGCCGAAGGCCAGTGAAGATTCAAGGGAGGGTAAATTGCCTCCAACTTTTTTTTTCTTTCACTTTTTAAATTTTTTTATGGATACATGTGATACCTGTTACATGCACAGAATGTATAATGATGAAGTCAGGGTATTTGGGGTATCCATCATCTTGAGTATTTTGCCTACACCTTTTGATATTAGCAGCAGCCTGTGGGTACAAGGAGGCCAGTGATTACTAGGCAGACATCGTGGAGACTAGCTACCACAGAAACCCTCTCAGCAGCTAAGGAATAAGCCTTCCATCCCACAGGAGGTGTCTAGCAGCACAACAGCCCCTCACCGGGGCAGATTGCTCTGCCTTGGCCTCTGAATTACTATAGCCCACACACTGCGCCTTAAAGATTTTAGTCCATTTCCTTTGATCAAGCAGATTCTAAATCTCTAACTCCAAGAGGAAGCCCTGAGTAATTGGAAGAGAAGTATTTATAAGAACTGTGTTGGAAATTTCCTATGTCATTTTTATAAGGACAAATGTCTTACTTGGGCACTGTTGTCTGAGGTCCATTGTTTTACTTACTGCTCAAGCTCCACATGGAGGTGGATTCCAGTTAGTGAGGTGAGGACCTTCCCAGCAGATGGGCCCATGGGAGGACTCTCCAGGCCGAGATGGCGGCCTGGGCACACTTTTTACCTACCCCTCCTGCCTGAGGCCCTGTAAAAACAACTGGTGAAGAATTTAAAAGGCAGGACCCCAGAGCAGGGAAACAGGTAGGGAAGAATGAGTTCTCTGTTTCCAGACCCCAGCAGTGGCTGGGAAGTTGTGGGTCTTGGAGGAGAGGGATAACCTTCCTTGGAATCCTGGCAAGCTTGTGGGTCCAGAGGTGCCCATCTCAAAGGGAACCGGGATGCTCATGGGCACCTTAGGCGGTCTAGTGTATACACCAGAGCAAGGAAACCCTTGAGTATACTTGTCTAGAGGAAGTCACCAAATTGCCTGGAATGAGCTCTTGCCTCCATTGTGGGTGTAAGCACCCCAAGTTAAAACCCTCTCCATCCTGTCATTGGCCGGCTCCCAGTCTCATGGGCATTCCCCATTTGCACACTCTAAAGTGATGTCCCCTTGCACTGCCCTGTTCTGCGTGCTTCATGTGTTTAAACTCATTTGACCCCCAGTTACCTCAGTGAAGTGCATACAGTACCACTCTTCAGTTTACAGACAAGGAAACCCAGGCACACAGATGCTAATTGTCTTGCTCAGGATGTCACTTGGCTGGTTAGAGGTAGACCCCTGATGTGAATCCTGGGTCTCTGATGTCAGAACCTACACTGTTAGCCACACCTCTTACCGACTCCCATCTATCAAAGCAAGAGACACCCAAGCACACACTTTAATTCCTCAATACCTTGATTCCTACAGGTGGGACTACTCTTTGCCGAAAGGAGGCTGAGGGAAACAAAAATAGCGGTGCTTGGATGTGGTGGATGATACTGATGATGGTGTCTCCAAACACTTCAACCAGTCCCCTGAAGGTTCTGCAAGATTTGACATCCACTGAGTGAGAAGGCAGTCAGGGGTCCTGGCACCTCTGTGTCAGCACCTACAGGAGCAGTGTGGAGAGATTACTAGGGCTGGATATATTTCTGAACACTTGCTTAATTGGCCTTTAGAAAATTAACCTTATATGTTAAACACACACCACTTGTTTTGCACTTAACATAGTATCATGCAAAAGTAGTACATGTTTCTGGTTTGTAGTTTAGAAATGACTGGTACAGACCTGAACCCTGCCTGGGAAGCTAAGGTGAAACTCAGGGGCCAGGGAGGCCAAGAGCATCAGAACTGGGAAGCCACCTTGAGACTCATCAGGGAGGAGGGCCTGGTGTGAACAACCAACCAGCTGGAATAAATGGACAAAGCCTAACCACATTTCCCAGGAGAGCGAGGGAAGAGGAGGATGCCAATGTGCATCTGTTACAGGAGACACTTTCCTACCTTTAGCCTTTTTTTTTTTTTTTGAGACAGAGTCTCATTCTGTTGCCTGGGCTAGAGTGCTGTGGCGTCAGCCTAGGTCACAGCAACCTCAAACTCCTGGGCTCAAGCTATCCTTCTGCCTCAGCCTCCCGAGTAGCTGGGACAACAGGCATGCGCCACCATGCCTGGCTAATTTTTTTTCCTATATATTTTTAGTTGTCCGATTAATTTCTTTCTAATTTTAGTAGAGACAGGGTATCGCTTTTGCTCAGGCTGGTCTCGAACTCCTGAGCTCAAACAATCCGCCCACCTCGGCCTCCCAGAGTGCTAGGATTACAGACGTGTGAGCCACCGCGCCCAGCCAACCTTTAGCCTTTTTAAGGGACCTCACAAGCCCAAGGTCAGGCTTTTCACCGAGTCTGAATAAATCCGCTGTACCTGTTAATCAAGGACAGTTACCCCAGCTTTCAGCCATGGGAAGCATTGAGTTTGAGCTGAGAAAAGCACGACATGTACATTGAAAGATGTGAACATGCGAAATGATGAGCATTATTAACAACTATTGAGATCTGCTAGAAAGGCCTGGCTTGTACTGGGTGTGGCTGACTCTGAACGAGGGTCCTGTGTCCTGCTCATCAGTAGGCAGTGCTCCTTTGCCCTGCTCTGTAGGACTTGTGCATCATCCTGAGGAAACATACTTCTTTATAAGCCTGATTTTAAATTCCAGTTGTTGGGCTTTCAGTAGCTATATTGTGCATGTATTAAGGCACTGAGAGCAGTACTTTACAAATACTGTCTAATTCTTGTGGCATTTCCCCAGTTTGCCTGTGAAGAAGTTCAGGTACAGTGCAAGTCAGGGGAAGCATGGAAGTGAGCTTGCTTGCTTGCTTTCTGTTTATCTTATTTTTAAATTTAAGCTGGGTAAGGGGCCATTGACATTTGTTCTGTTATTCATTTTTTTGGTGTCTAAAATATTTTGTAATATATAAAAATAAGAACGTAAAATTTGTGAATCATAACATAATACTTTCAAAGTCTCAGGGAGGTGAGAATACTGGCTCTGGAGGGCCTGCTTTAGGATTTGATATATTATATTTTTAAATATATTTGGAGCTCTTTCAAACAGATTTTGCAGAAACTGACAAGCTGATCTTAAGGAAATTTAAAGAATACAAAATAGCCAAAACAATCTTGAAAAAGAACAAAGTTGAAGGGCTCACACTTTTTAATTCTAAAACACACTCCAAAGCTACAGTCGTTAATGAAGACCATGTGGTAGTGGCATGAGGGTAAGTGTGTACAATAGATGAGTGCAGGAGAATCAAGAGTCCAGAAAGAAACCCTCATGTTTACTGTCAATCATCGAGTTTTTGATGTGGGTGCCACAATCACTCGGTGGAGAATAGTCCTTTCAGCAAAGAGTACCACCGCAACTGGGTAGCCGCTTACGAAGTACTGAGCTGGGACCCTACCTTCACACCACATGTGAAAGTTAACTCAAAATGAGTCAAAAATCTAAATTTAAACACTAAAACTATAAAGCTCTTTGAAGAAAATAAAGGTATAAATTTTTGTGACCTCGTATTAGGCAATGGTTTCTTAGATGTGACACCATGAGCATGAGCAACAAAAGAAAACACAAATAAATTTGACTTTATCAAAACTAAAAACTTTTGTACATCATAGGACACTGTCAAGAGAGTAAAAAGGTAACCCATGGAATAGGAGAAAATTTGTAACTCCAGTGTCAGATTAGGGTTTAATATCTAGAATATATAATGAACTCCTACAAATCAACACCAAAGGAAAAAAATGCTTTTAAAAAATGGGCAAAGGACTCTAGTAGACATTTCTCCAAAGAAGATATACAAATGGCCAATAAAGACGTGAAAAGATGCTCAACATCACTAGTCATTATGGGATTGCAAATCAAAACCGCAGTGAGATACCAGTTCACACCATTATGGTGGCTATAATCAAAAAAGACAGTACGAAGTGCTGGCAAAGACAGAAATTGGAGCCTTGCTAGAGGGAAGGTAATATGGTGCAGCCGCTGTGAAATCATCACAGTAATTCCTCCAAAAATTAAATGTAGAGTTACCATATGACCCAGAAGCTCCATTCCTAAGTATATACCCAAGAGAAATAAAAACATGTCCACACAAAAACTTGTACACAAATGTTTATAGCACCATTCATAATGACAAAAAGTAATGCCAATTCATAATGCCAGTGTCTATCAGCTAATGAATAGATGAATAGAATGTGGTATATCAACACAATGGAATATTATTGGGACACATAAAGGAATGAAGTGCTGATCCATGCTACAACATGGATGAACTTTAAAAAGTTATGTAAGTGAAGTTGGCCGGGTGTGGTGGCTCAACGCCTGTAGTCCTAGCATTCTGGGATGCCGAGGCGGGAGGATCACACAAGGTCAGGAGTTCAAGACCAGCCTGAGCAAGAGTGAGACCCTGTCTCTACTAAAAATAGAAAGAAATTAGCTGGACAACTAAAAATATGTAGAAAAAATTAGCTGGGCATGGTGGTGCATGCCTGTAGTCCCAGCTACTCAGGAGGCTGAGGCAGAAGGATCGCTTGAGCCCAGGAGTTTGAGGTTGCTGTGAGCTAGGCTGATGCCACGGCACTCTAGCCCAGGCAACAGAGTGAGAGGCTGTCTCAAAAAAATAAAAATGTAAGTGAAGTAAAGCAGTCACAAAGGACCACATGTTATATGATTGCGCTGTTATGAAATGTCCAAAATAGGCAAATCTATGGAGATAGTGTATTTGTGTCCTGCGGCTGATGTAACAAATTATTACCACAAAGGTGGAGGCTCTAATCCTGTTGAGTCCATAGCTCTGGCCTCATAGTCATCCTTCCTTTCTCTTGAAGGGTACGCACGTTTGCAGCTGAGTAGTTTTTGGTTTTTTTTTAAATTATTATGGGTACATAATAGTTCTACACGTTTCTGGGGTACAGGTGATGTTTTGATACAGCTGTACAGTGTTCACATCAGGATAATTGGGATGTCCAGCACCTCAGGCATTTTTCCGTTGTGTTAGGAGCATTCCCAGTCTATTCCTGTAGTTATTTTAAAGAATACCCTGGCTGGGCATGATCGCTCACGCCTGTAATCCTAGCACTCTGGGAGGCTGAGGGAGGAGGATTCTTTGAGCTCAGGAGTTCAAGACCAGCCTGAGCAAGAGCGAGACCCCGTCTCTACTAAAAAATAGAAAGAAATTAGCTGGATAACTAAAAAATATATATATATAAAAATTAGCTGGGCATGGTGGTACATGGCCTGTAGTCCCGGCTACTCGGGAGGCTCAGGCAATAGGATTGCCACAGCACTCTAGCCCAGGCAACAGAGTGAGAGTCTGTCTCAAAAAAAAAAAATACCCTAATTTATTGTGGATTATAGTCACTTTGTTATGCTATCAAATATTGTTCATTCTATCAAACTATATTTTTGCACCCATTAACCATCCCCGCTGTATTCTCCCCTCCCTACAGTTGAGTAATTTAATTAGCCTGTTTCCTGCCTCTAAAATTTTGGGAGCCCAAGACCCTTTGATTTTGTCTAGTCTCTGGACCTTTCAGTCTAAGCTGGCAGTGTTTCTGCTGGTATAACAGTGTCAGAAACCTTGTAGGTCTCCTGTGTATGTCTTGGGATTTATGCCATTAAGGTAAAGTGTCTCCAAAGATCTTCCCTAGATAATTTTATGTCTTTTCTTTGCTTCTGTGAGATGATTGTGAAGATTCATGAATTACATTTAATCTCTTTGACACTAGCAAAATTTGGCCAGCCACACCCTTGGCCACCTCTCCAGAACACATTTGCCTAACAGTGAATCTAATTTTAGCATTTTGTTTGTTTTCTCAAGTCTGAATAGCCTGAGAATTTCCCAAATCATCAAGCCCAGGTTCATTGTTGCCTAACAGTTCTTCCCTCAGTTTCTCTCTTTCCTCTGCATTCCCAGCTGAATCGTCATCACTTTGCTTGGAAGTCTACTCAGCTAAATACACTTGTTCATTGCATATGATTCTGCCTTCCACACAGATATAGGACATGATCCAACTAAACTTCCTGCCGCTATATAACAAGGATCCTCTTTACTCTAATTTCCAATAACATGTTCCTCATATCCTTTGAGCCCTTCTTGAAATCACCTTTAACGTTTGTATTTCTACCAACATTCTGTTTTTGATAGTATATGTATTCTTGAATACAAGCTTTCTGTATCAGCTTCCTCACTTCCTCCGAGACAGAGTCTGGGTGGCAGAGAAATACATCTGTAGTTCTGCCAAGAGCCTGTTCAAAGCAATCTATCTCACTTCTCAAAATTCTGCCCGCCTCTCATCCAATTCCAAAGCCACTGCCACATTTTTAGGCACCCCACTCCTGGTGACAAAAGTCTGTATTCTTTTCCTGTGGCTGCTGTAACAAATTACTGCAAACTTGGTGGCTTAAAAGAATAGAAGTTTCATCTCTTGCAGTTTTCAGGGTCAGAAGTCCAGAGTCAATGTCATGGGCCAGAATCACAGTGTCAGCAAAGCTGTGCTTCCTCAGGAGGAATCTGTTCCTGTGTCTTTCAGCTGCTGGTAGCTGCTGGTAGTCCTTGCCTGGTGGCTATGTCACTCCAGTCTTCACGGTCAGCGTCATAGGGTGAAATCTCTCTGCACCATCTTCACATCACCTTCATACACCTCTGCGTGTATGAAGTTTTCTTTTGCCTCCTTATCAGGATACCTATAACTGCATTTAGGGTCCCTGCATAACCCAGGGTAATCTCTTTATCTCAAGATCCTTAACTTAATCACATCTGCAAAGACCCTTTTCTCAAATAAGGTAACATTTGCAGGTTCCAGGGAATAGGACCTCATATCTTTGAGGCCTATTATTTAGCCTACTACATATAAAAAGTTGATTAATGGTTGCCTAGGGCCAAGGGTGCTATGAGGGAGATGGAGTTTCCTTTTGGAGCGATGAAAAAGTTCTAAAATTGATTGTGGTAACGCTGCACAACTCTGAACAAAGTACCAAAAACCATTGAATGGTATGCTTTAAATTGGTGAATTTTGTGGTATGTGAATTATATCTCAATAAACCTATTATATATATATATTTTTTTTTTTTTAATGGAAGAGTGAAATTGATGGATATCAGGTCTGCGTTTCTGGTGGCCTGATCAGGGCCGTGTGGCTTCCTTGCGTGGGGAGAGGTAGAAGGGGCACCACTGGGGCTTCCTTGTGCCAGGGGAGCCTTGCTTGATTTCTGACGGCCCAGCCTGGGGCCAAGGGTATTGACACAGGAGTACTTGACCTGGGATTTGATGGTAGTTTTATTTTATTCTATTTTATTTATTTATTTATTTATTTATTTTTGAGACAGAGTCTCACTGTGTTGCCCGGGCTAGAGTGCTGTGGCGTCATCCTAGCTCACAGCAACCTCAAACTCCTGGGCTCAAGCGATCCTCCTGCTTCAGCCTCCCAAGTAGCTGGGACTACAGGCATGCGCCACCATGCCCGGCTAATTTTTTCTATATATTTTTAGTTGTCCAATTAATTTCTT
>CAUYSK010112743.1:0-10649 GCA_963575035.1 Avahi laniger | reverse complement strand
CCATGAAAACCGTCCGTGGTGTCAAAAAGGCTGGGGACTGCTGCTCTAGAAGGTCAATGTATATTTTTGATATACATTCACTTGAAACTTTTTTTTCATTTAAGCTATCTTGTCAATTTAAGAAATAGAAATCTTATTAGTTATATTAGCAAGGTTGGTTCATGGAGATAGCTTTAGCAGTTTGCTAAAATAATCTGTCAAATTCTCTGTGATCCAACAATTTAGTAAGGAGCTGTCTTAGTAATATACATTGCTATACTGAAAATGCTGCCTATTGAAAGATTTTTATCAGGTGATTTTGAATACTGAAGTATAAATAACAACTAATACTAGAACTAATATTTTAAGAACATTATCCATTTCTTTATAAATGTAGCCATGGTGTTTGCATTTGAGGAACTTTGGCATTTGATTTATACTCAGGTAAATCTCCTTTGTTCAGGAAGGTTTTATATTTTTTTAAAGTTCAAAGTTCTGTTGGCATTTTCAGATTACTTTATAGTTGACTTAGGTGTTCTTGTCTCTTGTTTTCTGATTAACTTTCCCTTCATACTATCAGTTTTCATCTTTAGCGATAAAGAAATTTTTTTTAAAAAAAAGCACAGTAATTTTTTTTGTTTTAAACTTACATAGTTGCTTTGTAACTCATAACTCATCAAAGTTATGAGTTATGAGTTTGTTTTTAGTGGGTGAGGAAACATGTATCAATATTGTAGACTGTGGAATTTGTAAACTGCATTTTTAATTTAGATAACTCAGTTTCTGGAAATAATACTAATACTTTATAGCTAATTACAAACTGTGAAACATAAATTTGGAGTCTTTAGTACCAGTTATATTGGTACGTTCTTTTTTTAACCTGGTGAACAAACAAATAGAATAAAAAGAGTTATTTTTAAATAAAAGAGATCTTCGTAAAGCTGCTACTTATCTTTATAGAACCACTTGATGTTTGGTAAAAGCTAGTGAGTTAAGTATGAACAATAATATACTTGAGGATTGATGATGGCATAAAACCACTAAAATGAAAGGATTCTCAAAATTTTATGATCAGATACAAAGGTTATCATACAGTACGCCAAATCATGATGTTCATTACTTTTTGTTAGCTAGGCAAGCTATTCATTTTTGGTATTTATAGGGATTGATATAAAACTGTGTATGGCTGTTTACAGTAGTATTGGGATATTAATTGATAGTGACAGAAAAACTCAAATGTTGCTCTCTGTATTTTGCTTCATGTATTTTAAAAAAAACATTTTTAAGGGTACAAGTGTGTGCTTTACAGCTTAAAGAGGAACTCCCTTTTTTTTTTTTCCAGGAGAGGGAGCTACTTGTTGGCTTTTTGGACAGTTAGTGACAAAGTAGATTTTTCTTATATTGTCCAAAAGTTAACTACTTTGGAGAAAAAAGTCTTTGAATGACTTCAAACTATTCTTAACAAAAGTTCCAGTATAGTAAAGATGCTTCCTAAGTAAGCATTTAAAAATCTCTTTTGATAAGATACTAAAGAAGGAACTGAAAAGATACATATTACTTTAACTCATTAAATTTGCCTCTTCTGATTAAAAAAAAAAAAACGATAAAAACATTGACATTTCTATTATACCTTGAAAGGAGACATGACAGGTATTGAGTGTGGCATGTGTACACACACCCCTTATCTATGTAAGGCTACACAGATCTGAAATATAAGTATGAAATGGCATGAGAGTAGGACTCTTCCTATTGTTGGATAAGTTAGTTTTACTAGCATACAGCAGCCTATCTAGCTCTAAGTAAAGTTGTTTTAGCATTGAATTATTATATTCTAAAGAAAATGGTAGACATTAAGCAATAAAATAATACTAGTAGTACCTTTCAAATCTTCTAGTCCGATATCTTTTTTCTTCACATTTTTATGTCACAGAGAGGCATATTTCAATGCCAAGGATGCCATAATCCTATGGGAAAAAAATTGGAGGAGAGGAGCCTTGTTTATTTTGTATTGTGTAATAGAATCCTGGAATATTCAAAATTTGAGTTGTCAAAGTAATTGGCAAGATGGTAAGTTATTTTACTGCTAAGTTTTCTATCAGTATTTGTACTTACCTATTTTTGAATTTATAGGAGAATTTGTGTGTGTGTGTGTGTGTGTGTGTGTGTGAGAGAGAGAGAGAGAAGGGAGAGGGGAGGGAGAAGGAGAAATGTTTCCGGATTTATTGAAGCTCAGATAGTGTCTCTGACTTTGTAACCTGGCAATAGTGAATATGGTCTTGTTTATAGGAATGTGAAGAAAGCTCTTGGTTATTTAAGGGGAGGAGCTGGAATTTTATTTTACTATTGTATTTGTAGAACTTTATTTGCCTGAAATTTTCTGAATCATGGTTTTAATAGGATTTACTTTATTTTTATAGTATGTGACTATAATTATTTAAGCTATGACTTAACATCTTGGGGCTCTCAAACACTTGGCTTGAGAAATTTTTGGTTTTTTTAGTATCTTCTGAGCTTGACTTTTAACTGGTCAGTTTAACTAAGCTCCTCTAAAAGGGGATTGGGGAATTTGGTACTAGGTCCCTGCTAGGGTGTAAATTGGAGGCCAGGACAGATAACCTTCTTTCAGGCTTTTCTTCCTACCCGCAGATTTTTACCTAGATGAAATCAGATTAAAACAAAACAAAAACCAAAGACTTCCTTTAAGTCTAAGGAGCTAAGGGTAGCCAAGGATCTTGTGGAGCAATAGTGTCTAAAGGATGTTTCTGACTTTGTCTCATGAGTTATTTTTTTATTTTTTCTTTTTTCCAAACGGCCTAGGGAGCCACCTATTTCTCTTTCACTGGCCGCTGCCTTTCCACGTGAAGGTTTTAAAACACATTAGAGGTAGTTCTGAGTTATAAAACTCAGAACTCAGAAAAGTGCTGAGTAGAGCACTTTTTAATCTAATAATTTCATATCTTTTTAACTTTTTCTGGTTTTTCATCTGAGGTTTCATTAATACTTTTGACAGCTAGAATGTTCTTCATGAAGAAACAAACAAAAAGAATAAAACAATTCTGTGTACCTCAGGTCCCCCCCAAAAGGGGGACTTTTATTTTAGAAAGGCCCTAGAAACAATTACCCTTAAGAAAGCATCAGTTCAGGATCAGTGGAGCAAAATCACTTGATACCCTGGTCTAGTTTCTGAATTTATCCATGTCTTTGGACTATTATTAATTTTGACCTTTTTGTACTTTTGTCTAATCTTTGAACTGATCTTTGTATTTTCAGTGCATGGATTAGCACATATTCCTCACACATGTTTTTTTTGGGGGGGTTCTGCTTTCTAGACATACGTGGCCAGTTTCCCAGGGGATTGGCAGACTGGTTTTTATTTTCTTTTTTTCTGACTCGTGATCTCTGACCTATTTCCTTATTGCTGTCATTTGCCGCTGACTCTTCACAGAATGCTGACTTTTTCTTTCTTCACTTTTCATTCATTACCTGTATATTAAATTAATAATGACCTTACAATGTAAATCCTGTATTCTTCCTACACATACAGTGAATTTTAATAAATGGTTGTAAAATGTCTTAAGACTGAAAATTACTGGTGTAAAATGAGGATAGTTATTCATCCCAGTCCTAGACCCTGGAAGGTTTTAAATTATATAATCAAATCTTTTACCTAATTTATAGATTCTTGATAGGGAGTTATCTGTGAAATACCTGGGAGCTCTTTGGAATTATAACCAGAAGAACTGAATTTTGTTTGTTTCATTTGGCAAATAGTCTATTACAAGGCATTTGGATTGAAAGAATGGACAAACGGTCCAAGGCAAGGAGTAGCTTACTGTGTAGGAGGTAGGTACGTAACACCTACATTAGTACTGCAATCAATTATAATACTAATTACAATCAATATAGTGTAATAAGCCCTACAAAAAAGGTATATGCACACTCAGATGACTCATTTCAGGAGGGACATCTGGTTGTATCTTGGTAGGAGTGGGTATCAGGGAACGTTTCAGGGAGGAATTGAGTCCTGAAGGATAAATGGGATTTTGCCAGTAGATGGGGATGGATTTTGTCAGTAAATTTTGCCAGTAGATGGAGGAGTGGTGGGGACAGTATTGAAATAGCATCCGGTTCACATTCAGTATTACTACACAGTTATTGGGTGGCATTCAGCAAGTCACTTTATGTTTTAGATCCTTAGTTTTATAATCAGTAAAATGAGGATGTTAATGCTTACCTAACAGGATTGTTTTAAAGACTAAGGGAGATAGGATTATTCGATTAATATATGTTAAATATTTTTAATTGTAAAGCTTTTGGCAATGCATTATTTCTTTGAAAATCAGCTTATTTCATTTTTAGATAGGAAAGTAGTTGAAAAGTTCTTTAGTGCATTATGCTGACATCTAAGTATTGTATATAAATTTTACTCTTATGTACAATGTCTGTAAATGTTACTTATGGCAGAAGTTCAAATGTCACCCTACATATATATTAATATATATATTTCTTTCATACATACCTGTGTAGCTATTTCTTCCAGTATAGTTTTTTGGGAATAGTAATTAAAAAGGGAGTTAGGGATTTGACCCATATAAAATACAATGAATAGAATCAATATTGTAGGAAAAGGCATTTAGATAAGGATTCAGAAGTACAAAGCATACAGTTTATTTTTTCTCTGTAAACCATTATTACAGTTTAATAATTCCATTTAGTACATTAATGAATGGCAATAATAAAAAATAGATTAAATCTGAGTTATTTATGAGTACAGAATCTTAAAAGATTTATCATCTGAAATAGGCATGATGCTTCAGGGTTGTCTTCATGTTTTTCCTCTCTGGTGCTCTTTTGGGGTTTTAACTCTGAAGTGAAGAGATCTGACAAGAATTGTGTGGCATTGCTCAGTAGTGCCAGGAACTGATCTATACACCTTTGGAATATAGCAGAGATGACATAGTTTGCATAGCCTTTCCTCTTTGGAGCATTCAATGTGGACAGCAGATAAGGAACAAGGTAATTTCAGATTTCGCATACCATAAAGAGAACAAGGAGGAACCTGTGTTGGAGAATTGATTGGGGATGGAATACTTTAAACTCGGTGGTCAGGAAGAATGACGCTTTAGCTGAGGTGTGAATGATGAGAAAAAGCCAATGATACAACGATCTCAGGGCAAAATCGCTTTCAGGCAAGAGGTATGGCAAATCCAGAGGTCCCAAAGGAGGATCAAGCGTTGGGGTAGGAAGCACGGTTAGAATGTAAGATCATAGATGCAGGCCAAGACCAGATCCCGAGTAGCATTGTAACCGTACTTAATGAGCTGGGATTTTATTTTCAGAGCAATGGGAAACAACAGAAGTGTTTATAGCAAGGCCTGGTTTTTGGAGAATGTGTGATAAGTAACACGAAAGGAATCAGGGAGGCTTTTGCACTCTTGTGGAAGAGAGTGTAGTAATTTGGATTAAGATAATAGCAGTTGAGATTATGAAAAGTGGTCAGATCCAATATATTTTGGAAAAATGGCTCCTAAAACTTGCCAATGGATTAAGATATGAGGGAAATGGAAACATAAAGGCTGTCTCTCTTGGTTTTTTTGTTCTGAGCAACTGCTGAGTGACTTTTTACTATAATGAGAAAGCCACCCGGAGAAGGAATGAATTTGAAGTGGGGGAACCAAGAGTTTTGGTTATGTTAAATTTAAGACAACAACAAGAAAACTGATCTGCTAAAACCAGGCACCAGAATTTAATAGAGGGAAATAATTGTGCTGTTAGTGGGTGTTTTGCTGTTCTTCAGAAGGGCTGTGTTACTGCAGTTTGTGAACCAGGGAAGTTGGTATTGTTCTCTTTGTCAGACTGTTTAAGAAATCAGATCTTATGGCCCAGCGCAGTGGCTCACGCCTGTAATCCTAGCTCTCTGGGAGGCCAAGGCGGGCGGGTTGTTTGTGCTCAGGAGTTCGAAACCAGCCTGAGCAAGAGTGAGACCCTGTCTCTACTAAAAATAGAAAGCAATTAATTGGACAACTAAAAATATATAGAAAAAAACTAGCCGGGCATGGTGGCGCATGCCTGTAGTCCCAGCTACTGGGGAGGCTGAGACAGGAGGATCGCTTGAGCCCAGGAGTTTGAGGTTGCTGTGAGCTAAGATGACGCCATGGCACTCTAGCCGGGGCAACACAGTGAGACTTTATCTCAAAAAAAAAAAAAAAAATCAGATCTTGACTAAGAAAAGTAAGGTAGCATTCTTAGGTTATTGGGTTCAAAAGAAGGTTATTATGTCCTTTTTATTTCCTTGAAATTTTGTTTTTATTGGGAGTAAATGTGTGAATATAGTGTTCCGTAGGTATATATTCAGTTTACAAACATTGGCTCACTTTGTTGCTTACTTTTGCCGGTTGTGAGAGTAGGTAAGATAGGATCAGTTGAGACTAGTAAATTTATGCATATTTAAAACTGTAGCCAAGTAAGCTTTTTTTTTTTTTTTTGAGAGGGGGTAGCATTTATTCTTTTTAAAAATTTTTTCCAGAGACGGGGTCTTGCTCTGTTGCCCAGGCTAGAGTATGCAGTGGTGTGATCATAGCTCACTGCAGCCTCAAACTCCTGGGTTCAAGTGATCCTCTTGCCTCAGCCTCCCAAGTAGCTGGGACTACAAATACACTCCACCAAACCCAGCTAATTTTTCTAATCTTTGTAGAGATGGAGTCTCACTGTGTTGTCCAGGCTGGTCTTTAACTTCTGGGTTCAGATAGGCCTCTTGCTTCAGCTTATTTATTCTAAAAGATAATTTGTTTCTATTAGACTTTGGTAGAGTTTTTTTTTTTTTTTTTTTGGTTGTTGTTGATGTGTTTTGACATTCATTTCCAATTTTAAGTACAGCTGTTGGACATGATAGTCAGTGAAATAACACAACCTTACTATTTTCAAGGCATTGCTTAATATTGTTGGAATTTGAGGTGGGTGGAAAATGGCATTCAGAAAATTATTTCATGAAATAAATGAAACATATCCTAGGACTTAAAAATCTGGAGATTGTTAAGCTCCTACAGTATTTGTAATGGATTTTGGCCACTACTTGGCAGTATAAATTAAGAAGCTAAGGTCTTAGAGAAATTTTAGCAAAATTCAGTAACCATTAAATCATTCCAGTAATTTTACTATATTCTCCCTCCAGACAGTTCACAAAACTGTGAACACATTAGTCTGTCACCAGTATGGTTGACTAATCTCTATGAACAGCTGTTATAACATGCATTACTACAATGGGATTTTCTTCAAATATGAGCTTTTAAAAATAATTTTAAAACTTAAATGGAAACTTTAAGCATTTTTTATGCTTTTGATAACATTTAGTTCCTAAGAATGTTCTCAAGTTTACATTTTGTATTTTTGTGTTTGTGCAGAAGTGCGAGTTATGTAGAAAGTCCCATAGCCAGTTTTTAGATTGTATATTTTAATTATTAATAGACTTTTTATGTTTGTTTATACTAGGAGTTTCTTCCTTTTTTAAAAAAATCAGACTTTCATAGTAACACATTTCTTGTTCTGTATTCATTTTATCTCTTTAGGCAAATTGCAAAGTTGTGCTCCTTTTAATGGAATATTGTGAGGTAATAAATGAGTGTAAAATGTTGTATATTTCTTATATGAAAGGAATCTGGTCTTTTAAATTTAGTTTACAAATACTACTTTTGGTCACATAGAAAAAAGATAATAGAGCATGAGCACTTTTAAGTTGACTTTATTTTAACCTATTAGTCTCATGTCATTTATTGTTTGTAAATAAATAAATAAAACCCAAAGATACTCTTTTATGTATCTTACTCATGTATTTGATGTCTGCTTTTCTCATGACTATGTTATGACATGATAGAGTAAAATGGCCTTATTAACCTGACAGGACAATAGTGGCTATTGATCAGAAGGTATTATTTTGATATTTTAAAAATTTGTTGAGTGCATAAAATATAATATTTAGTTTTGATCTAGGTAAGTAATAGGTTATTTCAGCATTTGAAACGTCCTTTGTGGTGCTTACCTATAATAAATAAAAAGCAAGTTAAAATACTGTGTTTACATATGTATATGTTACCAATTTTTAAATTTCTTGTATTTTTAGTGCTTGCACATGCTCTATACATTTCTCATAGCATCAGGTCTTTATAAAGTTTGGTAAATAATTTATTATTCCATTATAATTAGAAACTACTAGAGGACAGTAAAGGTATTTTTCTAATTTAGTGGTTCTTCGCTATATCTGGAAGGTGCTTATTGTTTGTAGATGCCTTTTAGTAGGTGATGTGAATGTAAGCACATCTCTTGAATGTTGATTCTTTATTTAACAGATTTAACTAATTTTTTAGAAATAAAAAATTGCTTTGATGAACAGTTCTTTATAAAGTACTATTACATTTATACAGTACATTTTATACCTTTTTTCCTTTGATCCTTGGATTGCCCTGATGAATATAATGATAAAAATATTACTTCAGTTCTACAGAGGAAGAAACCAAAGCTCAAAGAGGTTATTACTTTGCCATCATTACAGCTAATGAGATGGAGGTGGACCTCAAATCTAGCCTGATAATTTCAGATTCATTATTCTACTTATATATTTATAGTCCACTTATATTGCCATTTAAATATAAAAATTTTAATGAATATATACTATAAAGAGTATAAAATATCTAAATTTTCCGATGTGTACTATAAAATTGATTATATACATTATATTGTCACCTTCATTTTTTTTCTCCTACAATGGATGATGACTTTAGTGGTTTTGTTTGTTTCTGAAACCTTGACTTTAACATAATATCAGTGCACACACTGTTGTTATTAGTATTATTTGTGTTTTATGATATCCAAGGAGTACCTTAAAGTTTTGTTACTAATAAAAAAAAAGAAAAAAGCATAGACATGGGATTAGGTTTCATATTTAAAATACTTTTTATTTTGTAAATTAATAGTGAAACATTTAATGTTTTTTTAAATCTTAGCATTTAACCATGTTTGACTTAATACTTCAAATTTACATTTTTAATTTTTATATTCATAGTACAATAGATGTCTTTGGGTTGTAACCAACTTCTTTAAAAAATACAGTTATAGAAAAGGACATATATACTTCATACCTCTTTTGTGCATTTGTATAATCTTGAACTAATAATTACTTTTAAAAACTATATATATTTATGACATATATTCAATCCTGATTAAAAGCCTGGAAAAATTAGTAGAATGTTTCTAATCAAATTATAATTGATACCATTCTAAATTTAAATATGCCTCCTTCAGAGGAAAAATGCACATTTTTAAAGTTATAAATAATTCATTAAAATAATCACATTTTATTTTAGATTAAACTGTGTGCTTGTGCTAAGCAATTTGAAAACTCTGATTTTTAGATTTTGTTTTAAATAGGAAAATGTAGACTTCACCAGTAAACTTATCCTGGCTGCACTGTGGGAGTTTATCAGGAAGAATCTCTTTTTCTTTTTCTTTTCTTTTTTTTCTTTTTTTTTTTTTTAAAGCTCAGAGACTTGTCCAACCAGGTCATTATTATCCTTGTTTTTCTTATTGCTTGATATTTTAACAAATCCAAGCTCTAACATCTAAAAATTTTGTCTCTCAAACTCTGCTTGACCAGAATTGCTTTATACAAATATTTTGGCTTCTTTTGAGCTTTTTCTTTGAACTGCAATGTGTTCAGTAGAATTCTGTTCTCATTAATGAAATTATGACTGTTTTCATTAGTCAGTGAAAAATTCTTGTCATTCGAGCAAATGACGTGAATTCATTTTCATTTATTAAAGTTCTTCCAAAAGATTAGGTGGCAAACTATATGAAAGAACTGTAGTGCTCTTCTTAAAATGAGGCATAACGGTATTTTAGCTAACATTGTCAGGAATCACTGTATGAATATAAAGTTGCTCAATGTGACATTTGTTCATATATTTTACCCTCTTCTATGAGGGACTTGGGTAATGAAGTGTACATTTGACTGTCATTTGCCAATTGGAAATACTCCAAAAACAAGGAGGCATTTGTACATGTGCAGATGTTGGCAGAGTTCCCTTTTCTCCTGTTGTCAAAGACCATTTTATTTTCACAAAGATATGTTTGTATCTGTTCTGCAATATGGCATGTGAATAATATACCAATAGTGTATGGAGAAGGTTTTTGTTTTACTTTTTGCATGACAAAACTATATAGTCTCACATATTACTCATTTTTAGTGCCTTCATTTTTTATGTCAGGGATTTTATACGTGAGTGCTTCTGGGAAATAGTTAAATCTTTGGTAATAATTTGTCTAACTAAAATTTCAGGGTCATGGGGGTATTTTAAATTGAGGGGGAGTTGAAAATAATGTGTGGTTAGCACACAGTTCTTGCACTGCACATCGGATATGAGCAATCTGTCACTTATTCTAATGGCCAAAAGAAATAAAAAAAAAAAAATTCTCAAGTTCAAGATTAAAAATATGTTTACATCTAATTGCTAAAGAATCAATAGATAATATCTCTGAACTAAAATTGAATCAATTAATTTATTATAATTAAATATTCATAATATAGCTAATTTTTTCATTTACATAGTATTTTATCACAAAGCTACAGATATTGAAATTTTAAAGAAAAAAGTTACATACCTAAGTATAATTACTGTGCA
>CAUYSK010112742.1:0-15135 GCA_963575035.1 Avahi laniger | reverse complement strand
TTGAACTCCTGACCTCAAGCGATCCTCCTGCCTCAGCCTCCAGTAGTGCTAGGATTAGAGGCATGAGCCACTGTACCTGGCCTATAAATTTCTTCAGTATCCTCATGTGATGCCAGTAATTTCTCTTCCCCTAGATTGTTTTCCAGTAAAATTGTCACTAGTGTATGACATTAATTTTTGATCACTATGAGAAGAGTAAAAAGTATAGGCAAAAGCCAAAGGGTGTGCTTTTCCAGAACAGCTTCTTCAGGGATTTTCATGTCTTCTATCTCTTCAGGTAAATAGCCTTGCTCTCAAGTCCACATTACCCTAGGTTCATTGATTGATCTCCTTCCTGCCTGCCCACCCACCTACCTTTCTCTCTCCCTGCCTTTTGAGGGAAAGAAAGGAGGAAGGGTAGTTCAACTTGCTGAAAATTTTCCATAAAATTTCCTTCATAGCTGAAAGGCCTTAGTAAGGGCCTTTCCAATGCAGAATTGTACATTCTGTATGATACTTCACATGGTAAACTTGTATACCAGTTTGTATTTTCACAAAAACATGATTTACAAACTCCTTCCAAATTAAAAACTGCAAGGGAAGTTTGTGATTGATTTAAATATCAGGGTGTTAGACATGCTCAGGGTGAGTGTATGCTGTCAGTACAGAAACCCATTTCTTCTAGACTCAACATAAAATGTTCAGTGATACTTACTTCAACATTCACAGTGTGGTAATCTGAACTGGTGGGTAACCAGGTGTGATTTGCTTCAGAAAAGCCAGCATTTGAGCTATTGTCCCACTGCATTGGTGACTTTGAGAGAAGGGTATTCTATGTCAAAAGAAAAAACAGTGGTCTGGTTATTAAAAGAAATACACTTTGGTCCTGATTCACTTCATAATTATTTAATTCCCTTCAGTTCTTAGCTAGTGCTTATATTTATTAGCATTTATGATGAAAAGGCCTTAACATTTAGTACGTACTCCAGTTTAACACTTTTTGTTGGAAAATAGCAAATAACATCTTAAATTTTAAATAGACTATACTAATTGAACTTTAATACATAGTTGGAATCTTTGCTGCTTTTCCTTGAAAATGAGTAATGTAGGATTTCATGATGTGCTCTTACCAACTTATGCTACTTCATTCTACTGTGGTACAGTGATGGTGAATTTAAGAATACTGCTCTGTACAGTTGAGCCTGAATTCTGTCCTGCTTATTTATCCAGCCTGGTTACTGCTCATGAGTGCACCCACACAAATTTAGGAGCTGATGAAGAGAAAGTTTCACTTTAATCAAGTATTAGGGAAGTTGGATCTCATACACTTGAAAGCTAACCATGCAAATGTAAAGGTTCAAGATCAGTCATCTACCCGGCAACACAATTGTGAAATCTGTAGCCTCAAACAAAAACAAAATGAAAACCACTCAACTCTGAGGCTGTGCATTACACTTGACAACATATTAACAAAAGGAGAGTTTATGCTATGGTCACCTGAGATCTAGCAGGACGAAGAAAACTGAAGTAATATTGGGAACCATTATCCTAAGTGTGAAGTATCTCAAAAATGGAAAAACAAACACCACATGTACTCTCTAATAAATAGGAACTAATGGATGGGCACACGAGTACACAGAGGAAAGTAAAAGTCACTGGAAATCAAGCAGGGGGGAGGGGACAGGAGGGGAAGGGCAAAAACCCACCTAATAGGTACAAGGAACACTATCCAGGTGATGGGCACATTTATAGCCCTGACTCAAGACATATCAAAAACATCTGGCCGGGCGTGGTGGCTCACACCTGTAATTCTGTCACTTTGGGAGGCCAAGGTGGGAGGATTGCTTGAGCTCAGGAGTTTGAGACCAGCCTAAGCAAGAGCGAGACCCCATCTCTACTATAAATAGAAAGAAATTAGCCAAACAACTAAAAATAGAAAAAAATTAGCCAGGCACGGTGGAACGTGCCTGTAGTCCCAGCTACCTGGGAGGCTGAGGAAGGAGGATCACTTGAGCCCAGGAGTTTGAGGTTGCTGTGAGCTAGGCTGACACCACAGCACTCTAGCCCAGGCAACAGAGTGAGACTCTGTCTCCAAAAAAAAAAAAAAAAAAATCTGTGCCCCCTTAATATTTCGAAATAAAATTTTAAAAAGAACTAAAGAAATAAGTGTTCCTAACTCATGTTTCAAGTAGAGGGCAATGAATAATATTCCAGACTAAATCACTGGTTCTCAAACTTTAGTGTGCCTAAGAATCAGCTAGAAAACATCTTTAAAATGCAGATTCTTGGGCTCTATCCAAGATAGTTGTGTGGCTCAAAGAGCAACATTTTTTAATAAGCTCCCAAGCCACCAAGAAAGCTGAAAATTCTTACTGTCTAACAGAAAGAAAAGCAAAGAAACCATGATTTTCAGCAGTGGAATAGAGATAGTAAAATCTCAGATTTAACAAAAAAAATTAGTACTTGGTTTTACAGCTGTGGTACATGATTAAATTGTATGAAACTTACAATATCATAGCTTTCATTGAGATTTGAGGCTAAAATATCTCCCATTCCTATTTCTTCTCCATAGTAAGTTATGGGAGTTCCAGGGAGTGTGAAAAGCAGCATGTTCATCATGTTGACATACGCATTCCCCAAACGAGAAGTCAGCCGGGAACTGTCTGGTCCACCAATCTGAAAGGCAAATATTTTTAAGAACATAGCTCTATACAGTTTTCTGGAAGATATACCCTATTTCACAGAAAGTTCAGGCAGAGCAACCAGGTAGTTGTGGGTACTTTGTTACCAACAAGCCTGGATTTAAGTCCTAGGCCCACTGCTTGCCGGGTAACTGACCGATCTTCTGTCTTGGCCACTAAAGATCAACAAAATGGTGATAATGATTTACTTCACAATGATACTGCAAATAAGATGAAATTTAGAGGCTGCCTATTCATATTTTCTCACATTTGGATAAAAGAATATTGAAACAAAAACGTTTCTCCCATTGAGTGAGACAAGGGAACAAGAAGGCCACAGGTGTGGGAGAAAGACTTCTGATATGTGCCCTCTTTTTAAATTGTTTTGACTGATGAACTATTTCGAAGCAAATTTTAAAAAGTAAATCAACTTTTAGAAAGAAATTTACATAGTCCAAGATGAAATTTTATAAAATGTTTTCTATTTTTAAATATATTTCTGTGTTAAATGTTCTAGGACATATTATAACATCTAATCCTTAAGTAAAAGTTTCTTTAAATAGGAGTTTATTTAGCTGGGCATGGTGGTTCATACCTGTAATCTTAGTGCTTTGGGAGGCTAAGGCAGGAGGATTGCTTGAGGCTTAGAGTTCAAGACCAGCCTGAGCAACATAGCAACCATCTCTACAAAATATAGAAAAATTAGCCAGGCGTGGTGGCACATGCCTGTAGTGCCAGCTACTTGCAAGGCTGAGGCAGGAGGATCACTTGAGCCCAGGAGTTTGAGGTTGCAATGAGCTATGATGATGCCACTGCATACTAGCCTGGGCAGCAGAGCAAGACCCTGTCTCCAAAAAAAACAAACCAAAAAGAAAAAAGCTACCTGACAACTCTTTTCCATATTCCGTAACACCACAACTCAACTCTAACGTGCATATCCTTAGCATGACACTTTACTGTTTAAAGATTACTCTCACATCTATATTATATCTTATTTCCCTCCTCCACAACAATGCTATCAGATATTATCTCCATTTTACAAATGATGAAACAAGTTCTGAGAAATTGCATCATTTATTCAAGTCCCAATATGAGGCAGAACCAGCCTTTGAACTTGAGTCTTAGAACCAGAACTTGATTGCTGCAATTCAGGGAAAGAGAAGCCACTTTTATTTTCTTAGATGAATTAAATGATCTTTATATTTTTACGGACCATTGTAAAGTATTATTCTATTTTTATGGCCAGAAAACTAAGTTAATTTTTGCCTCCATCCTTTTATTCTTTTCATCATCATGAGATCTGACAAGAAACTCTTTGATTTCTCAAGCCTTCTGGACACAGAGCACTTTTTTTTTCCCCCAGAATTGAGATCAGGAAATATTTCCACAAGTAGTTCACAGCAGTGGACACAGATCAGGGCCTCTCACAGGCTGAGAGAGGTCCCAGTCACCTATGATATTAGAGACTTTCAATATATTAAGAAAACAAATGCTAAAACTACATTATAAAATTTATTATAATAGGGGCACTGTGAGAATAGCAGAGTAAGGGCCTCCAAAAATCTCCATAAACTCAAGGTGAATTCTGGCAAAAAGTGTAAAAATCCACTTTTTTTGGATCTTCTAAAATTAAAGGCTTGCAAAAATCCAAGGAGTAGTTATTCAAGAAAAGCAGCTGGATCTCGGAATAGTGAGTTTTGTAGCATTTTGCCCTAATCTCATGCCCTTCTCCTCAGGTCCATAATAGCCTTGAAAATCAACAGCCTTGCAACTATAGTAGCTGTGAAAACCAGCAGCCTAGAAGCCACTGGAAGGATAGAATGGGTTTCAAGTTTGTCAAAAGCTCTATCCCTAGAGAACTGCCACTATTTGCCCTTTCACTTTTAGTTGGGTGTTTCATAATCCCAGAGCTGGCTCTGTGTAAGCAACAGCGTATATCTCCAGGGCATCTGCAGAAAACAATCAACAATCGTTTAATATTGCACCTGCCTGTGGTGGTATCACCAATTGGTGCTAACTAGAGGCTGACCAAGAAAGTTAAGAGAAGACCAGGGGAATGAGATGTCCATAATAGACTTTCAAAGATTCCAGCATATTCCTGGGACTCTTTCATGAGCCACTTTCATGAGCAAGACTGTGTGCACAATGAGAGCTGTGCAGATGTCCAGGGAAGACCTAGAAGGCTCTAATCTTTCACCTGACTTACATTAATGCTCTGTGCAAGCAGAAAGTGAAGACTAAGGCAGAGTTGTATACTATCTGGTAGAGTGTTGAAAGCATACTCCAACATACACACAGAGTCCTTCGGCAAAGGCTGTGAGACTTATTGGTTCAAGGCATCTAAGGAATTTCTTGTCAATCAGTAGATGACCAAGCAAAGACTTCTCTGGCCACACAGAACAAAGCATTAATCCAAGAAAGTCACTAAAGAAACAGCAATGACAACAACGACAAACATTGGGAAAGGGAGAATACGATTTCCAGAATTGCCATATTATTTAAAATGTCCAGTTTGAACAAAAAATTACAAAACAGGCAAAGAAACAGGAAAATATGGCCTATATATAACCCCCCCCCCAAAAAGCAGTCAATAGAAAATGTTGCTGAGGAAAACCAGACATTGGACTTACTAGACAAAGATTTTAAATCAGCTATTATACATATGTTCAAAGAACGAAGCTGTATCTAAAGAATTTAAAGAAAATATTTTAGCAATGTCTCAAATATTATCAATAAAGAGAAATTAAGAAAAAAATAATAGAAATTTTGGAGTTGAAAACTATAACAACAAATGAAAAATTCACTAAAGGGGCTTGACAGATTTGAACTGGCAAAAGAATCGCAAAACTTGAAGACAGATCGATTAAGAATATCTTGTCTGAGAACCAGAAAAAACAGAATGAAGAAAAATGAGCAGAGTCTCAGAGACCTGAGACCATCATGTATACCAACATATGTGTAATGAGAATCTTGAAAGGAGAAGAAAGAGGCAGAAATAATATTTTAAAAAAAAGTTGGCCAACAACTTCCCAAATTGGATCAAAGGCAATTCTGCACCTGAATGGACTCCAAGTAGGAGAAAATTTTTAAAACCTACACCTAGACATACCAGTTGAACTGTCAAGAGATACAGAAAAAATCTTTAAAAGAACAAAGAAAATTGGTAAATCACATACAAAGGATTCTCAATAAGATTAGCAACTGACTTACCAGAAACCATGGAGGCCAGAAGGCAATAGAATGACATATTCAAAGTGATGAAAGAAAAAAACACTGTGAACCAAGATTTCTATATCCAGCAAAACTATTCTTCAATAATGAAAAAGAAACAAAATACCACTTCACACCTACTATGATGGGTATAATTTTATAAAACAAAACAGAAAATAACAAGTGGTGGTGAGGATGTAGAGAAATTGGAACCCTCATACATTGCTGATGGGAATGTAAAATGGGAATGTCACTGTGGAAAACAGTTTGGCAGTTCCTCAAAAAGTTAAACATAGAAGTGCTATATGAACTAGCAATTCCACTCTGAAGTGTATAGCCAAAAGAATTGAAAGCAGGGGCTCAGATACTTGTAGAATAACATTCATGGCATTATTCCAGTAGCCAAAAGAGGAAAACAAACTAAATGTCCATCGACAGATGGATGGATAAACAAAATGTGGTATATACGCATGATGGAATGTTATTCAGCCATAAAAAGGAATGAAGTTCTGATACATGCTTTCATATGAAGGAATCTTGAAAACATTAAGTAAAATAACCCAGAAACAAAAAGACAAATATTGTATGATTCCACTTTTAATAAGATAGGTAAAAATAGGCAATTTATAGAGGCAGAAAACAGAATGGAGGATATCAGAGTGGAGATGGGGAGTTTAGTGGGTATAGGTTTTCTACTCAGGATGATGAAAATTTCTGGAAATGAATGGTGGTGATTGTTATATAACATTGTGAATGTACTTACTGCCACCGAATTATACATTTTTAGATGTTTAAAATGATAAGCTTTATGTCATGTATACTTTAAACAATTTTTAAAAGCCACAAAAAGTTCCTCAGGAATTCACAATAAATAATTAGAAACTAATAAACAAGTTCAGCAATGTTTCAGGATTCAAGATCAATATATACAGATTCATTGTATTTTTATATACTAATAACGAACGATCCAAAAATAAAATTAAAAAACCAGCTGGGTGTAGTGGCATGGGCCTGTAATCCCAGATTCTCAAGAGGCTGAGGCAGGAGGATCTTTAAAGCCAGGAGTCAGCTGGCTTTAAAGCTGAGATCAGCCTGGGCAACATAGTAAGACCCTATCTCTAAATAATTTTTTTTTAAAGTGCCTGTAATCCCAGCTACTGAGGAGGCTGAGATGGAAGGAGGTTTGCTTGAGCCGAGAAGTTCAAGACCAGCCTAGGTGATATAGTGAGACCCCATTTCAAAATGAAAAATAAAAATAAAAAAACAATTCTATTTACAATGGCATCAAAAGAATATAATACTTAGAAATAAATTGAACCAAAAGTGTAAGACTTACACACTGAAAAATACAAAATCTCATTGAAAAAAATTAAAGAAGATCTAAATAAATGGAGATATATTCATGTTTGTGGAGTGGAAGACTGAATATCATTAAGAGGGAGTGACTGCCACAAGTGATATGCAGATTCAATGCAATCCCTATCAAAGACAATTGTTTCCTTCATTGCCTTGTTGAAAATCAATTGATGATAAATATATTTCCAGACTCTCAAGTTCTGTTCATCTATGTCTATTCCTATGCCAGAACCATCCTGAGTTGGTTACTGTAGCTTTGTTGTAAGTTTTGAAATGAAGTGTGAGTCTTCCAACTTTGTTATTTTTTCAAGATTGTTTTAGCTATTATGGGTTCCTTACTTTTCCTGGGATTTTTTTAAAATCCTTTTTTTTTATTGTAATGCCTCTCAAAATTTTCCTGAGATTTTGAAAGGGATTGCATTGAACATGCTGCACTGGGCATGAGGACTTACCATCCAGTTAGGCCATTTTCCTTCTGGCATGTTTTCCATCCAAGATGTGATAACCTCATACACACTGTTCCCAGAAAGAGTGTCTAGCATGGTGAGGTAATTGTTGAAGGGAAAATCAGCTTCTTGGATAAATGGCAACCCATAGTACAACATGGTTCTGTCAATGCTCTCCGCATAGGCTTCGGTCCCCATGAACCTGTAAGAGAGTTGGCAGGGTTCAATGTCATTAGGGCCTGTCAGAAGACTGGGGAGATGCTTTGCAGCTGCTTATATTTCATTTACAAGATGTAGGGGCTGAATGCACACTTTTTTCGTTTGTTTGGAGACAGAGTCTTACTCTGTTGTCCCAGCTAGAGTGCAGTGGTATCATCATAGCTCACTGCAACCTCAAATTCCTGGGCTCAAGCTATCATCCTGCCTCAGCCTCTTGAATAGCTCCGACTAAAGGCACTTATCACCACGCCTGACTAGAGACAGGGTCTCACTCTTGCTCAGCTGGTCTCGAACTCCTGAGCTCAAGCAATCCCACCTCTGCCTCCCAGAGTGCTAGGATTACAGGCATGAGCCACCATCTGCAGCCTGAATGCACACTGTCAACCTTATAGGCTTAGGGGTCAGTAGAAAGCATAGTCAAGCCAGATGGACAAGAAATGTCATGCTGGGTCACCTGGACAATTTCTCATTTGTAATGAACCCAAAGATTGGCCTAATACTAGATCATGCCTAAGAGTTAAGAAACACTTTTGGATCTCAATCAATATTATTCTCTTCTTTCTAAACCTGATTAAAACTCAGTTAACATCCATGAAGACTTTCTTTAGCAATTCTCATCACTCCATTTAAAATTTAAAGTACATGTCTGCAAATATAAGGTAAGGGGTTTTCCCTAAAAGAACCTCCCCTTGCATTTGAGTCCTTATGAAGTCTTGCCTTATTGTTGGTGTGCACTCTCGATTGCTGAAAACCACACACTCTTTCGGGAAGACACATTTGTCTGAAATGACCCCAATCAATGCTGTCTTTAGCTATTTGAGGCTGTGCACATTAATGGGTAAGTACACAGTCTCTGGAGCCCATCTCAGTTCAAATCCCATCTCTACCATTACTACCTGTGTGACCACTGCCTGCCTATTCAGAGCCTCAGTTTCCTCATCTATAAAATGGAGATGGTAACCAGAGTACCTACTTTAAGGAGGGGAAATTTCCTTTTTCTTTTTTTTTCTGAGACAGGATCTTACTCTGTTAACCAGGCTGGCCTCAAACTCTTGGGCTCAAGCAATCCTCCCGTTTCAGACTCCTGACTAGCTGGTATCACAAGGGTACACCACCACACCCAGCTCTGAAGGGAAATTTCCTTAACCCATTTTCTGTAGATTCTATTAGGTGATCTGTATAAACTTAGCAATAGTTAATTTTATTGAGTGTTTATTATGTGCCATGTACAATTTTAAGTGTTTTATATACATTATGTATATAAATGTATTTTTGTAATGTATTTATATATATTACGGTTTAGTCGAAACATATGGATTCATACTGTACAAGGAACTATAGCTCCAATAATAATGATAAAAATAATAATAGTTCATGGCTAACATTTAGCTAATATATGTTTTTAATTCATTTAATTTTCACAAAACTCCTGTGAAGTAAGTACTGTGATTAGCATCATTTTACAAAAGAGGAAACTGAAAATCTGCAGTTATGCAACATGAGAGAATGCAACCAGACCCTGACATATACGGATTTGTTAAATTATTACTTTAACCTCTGAATTAAAGGGATACACTGCAGACCACACACCATGACTGGGAAGAATGGAAGCGTGCTCCATGGTTACCTGTATCTGCCAGGCTCCCTGCTGTACTGGTCCATGATCTGCCGAAAGCCTTGGAGGATGTTGTGCATTCCCACCTGTGTGGTGGTGAAGTCGTGGTATAGCTCCGAGTAGTGTGTGACTGTGTCCTTTGAAAGCCAGGACAGCATGGTTACCATCATTTCACATGTCACATGCCCACAGCTGGCTCTATGTGAATATAGACAATCTCTCCCTTCAAAGGGCTCAATTCCAAGCAAGGCACACACTCAAAAGATAGTTTTGTGGTTGTGGTTGGAGAAGACTATTCACACTATTACTACTTCATTTGATGCTTAAATTGTTAAACTTTATAAATCTAGTAAACACTTTTTCTCTAATTTAACTACCACTTACCCATTTTAGCAAACTAAATTTTTCTGGTCATCAAAAGATTGATTATAAATGTATTTAACGAAGTCCTCCTGAACATTTAATTGCCAATGCTTCAGATGCTTTTAAAGACAAAATAAATGAGCTGACTATAGAGCTCATTATTATATGACTTTATCTGCTCATAAAAATATTAATATCATGCATTTAAATTTGTTTCTTTACCATCTCTATCCTTTATTCTTACTGTTATACTTTCTCAGGGTTTCAGTAATTTTTTCTGATATTTATTTATGTGCCTTCCTAGGATTGCAATGATCTCCTAGAATCAAAAGCAAAAGATTACATCTCATACAAGCCAAGGTTGTAGGTCCTGGGATGGGACATGGCCTGGACTGGCTGGACGTCCCAAACCTGCATGGCCATCTGTTCGTTGGACTCCTTTTTTTTCTTTTCCCAGAGACAGGGTCTTGCTATGTTGCCCAGGCTGGACTCCAACTCCAACTCCTGGGCTCAAGCAATCCTCCTGCCTTAGCATCCCAAGTAGCTAGGGACTACAGGAATGTGCCTGCTTTTGGACTCTCTTTTTATAAGTGAATTTCTTTGTTAAATCAAGTGAAAGCTTTTTTTTTGAAATCATGGGTCTTTTTCTGAAATTGCATATTCTTTAAGCTCTTTTCAGGTAGCACACGAAACCCATTGTTGTGATTATATGTCATTGACTATAAACATATTCCTTTTTTATGACCTCTCATTATAATTAGCAAGATTATTTCAGGATTTATTTTCCAAGGAGCAGTTCTTCCTATTTGGGACAACTGGCTAATACAGCACGTTTTTTTCCTTCATTTTTCCTTTTCACTGGAAATCATATGCAAGAAAAATTAGCTTAATCATAACCTTTGGTTCTTGACATGCTCTCATGATTGGCCTGTGCATGGCCAACTTCTCTTTAGTAGTT
Organism: Avahi laniger; assembly: GCA_963575035.1. Lineage (NCBI taxonomy): Eukaryota > Metazoa > Chordata > Mammalia > Primates > Indriidae > Avahi > Avahi laniger. The sequence goes on along the minus strand of CAUYSK010112742.1, from coordinate 4,308 downwards.
AATTTGTTTGTTTTAATGAACTTACAAGTACCCGTAAACTACTACTCAGGAGAAAAGCTAGAAGCTTGATAATAAACCATCTAACCATATGGATTTCATTTTGTTTATTAGAAGGGTATCATGTTATATGTAATTATTTTAGATTTTCTCTCAGCGTTACATCACTAAGATTTACCTATATTGCCATATGTCACTGTCTTTTTTTTTTTTACTAATAACATTCTATTGTGTGAATATACAAATCCAGCATTTTGGAACACATTTTAGGACTGCTATCTACTTGGCCATTGAAAATAGAATGGGGGGGGCCGGGCACAGTGTCTCACGCCTGTAATCCTAGCACTCTGGGAGGCCGAGGCGGGTGGATTGCTTAAGGTCAGGAGTTTGAGACCAGCCTGAGTAAGAGCGAGACCTCGTCTCTACTAAAAATAGAAAGAAACTAGCTGGACAATTAAAATATACATATAGAAAAAAAAAAAATTAGCCGGGCATGGTGGCGCGTGCCTGTAGTCCCAGCTACTCGGGAGGCTGAAGCAGGAGGATCGCTTGAGCCCAGGAGTATGAGGTTGCTGGGAGCTAGGCTGACGCCACAGCACTCTAGCCCGGGCAACAGAGCCAGACTCTGTCTCAAAAAAAAAAAAAAAAAAAAAAAGAAAATAGAATGGTGGTCAACCGGAGGAATGGGGTAGCATGTGAATACCATCTCTCACTCGGGACACGGGGGAAGGTCAGGAATCACTGGTATGGAATCCTGAGGAGCTCAGATTCTGTAGTGAGATGGGCATGGTTTGGAATCCTGTTTATCACCTCTCTAACCTCTCTAAGATTTGCTAAATGGGGACCATGAAACCTTTCTCATAGGATATTGAGAGAGTTAAATGAAATATCATAATAGCCCATAGCATACTGTAGACACTCAGCAAGTGTTAATTCCCTTCGTTTCCAAAGATGTGTCCTTTAACAATGAGAAAAGCGCCTGTGGAATTTAGGCCTTCTCACTTGAGCTTGAGTGAGATGACAAAAATTGCATTGAGTAAATGTCCTCCATTTTGTGGCCCTTGGTAGAACCCACACTATCTGTGTCCACAGAACCCTTGTCACTGAAGGGCTCCTGAAGGGATCCCTCGCTTTGGAGGAACTGGTAGAAGGAAGTATCTGGGCATGTGCATTTGAAACTCCTGTGTAATTTCTAAAGAAAACAATTGAAAGTACTTCCTAGAGGTAGGACAGAACTCACATTCATAATTGGCATCTCAAGCTAAAAAAGAAAACACTGACGAATTTTCACAAAAAGCAAAAAGAAAAAAAAGTTGAAAACAAACTTTACCGGGTTTTGAGTCTTATTTACTTGGATCTCATCTCTCAGATGCGTTGCTTCTAGAAGAAATTTAACAGCATCGAAACTAAAGCCATCAACACCCTTTGCAAGCCAGAATTGTATAATTTCCTAAACATGAAAAAGCAAAATGCTTGGTTACATTAAATTATCATAGCATTTCATAAATATTTTGTCTGTTAATGACATCATCATAGATATTTCTTCATGCAAAACAAGCACAGTATTCATATAGTCTATTTTTATCTGTTTAGCATAGCTATATCTTACTATAATGAACTCTCAAGTAACTGCATTCAGGGACTCCCACACCTTCATATTTGAGTTCAGAATTACAATTACATTTGTAATTGACGTTATGAGCAAAGTTTAGAGAGTTTAGAGAATCCGCTCCAAAAGAAAAAACAGGAGGAGAAAAAATCGCAGATCAGTGGTGACCTCCTGGCTCTCTGCTCCCAGAGTAGCGGATGAAGAACACGGACAGCTACACACAAGTGGATCGCTCTCCCACAAGAACAGCATCGTGAATCTGCAGAGAAGCAGCGCGGGACAAGCAGCGCTGGGGGAAAAAAAGGTGAATTGGAGAATCGACCACAAAGTCTGGAGAGTGCGAGATATACAATAGGGAGTAGAGCTTGGGATGGCAGCGCCCACTGGCCAGCCAGGACAGTGTGATCTGACCCAGAGGAGGACAACTCTTCCTCCACCAACCTCCACATCCGCTCAGGCAGAGAAGCGCCTGAAGTCAGTGCAAAGTTGTGGCACAGGATGACAGGCTATGTGGACAAGAGACGATAGTGGGAAACATTTTGAACTCCCCGGTGCTCTGTGCTAGGTCCGCACTGGGCAGGGGAGGGACTGGTCTGAGTGGACACTTCCCAGGTCTGCAGGAGGGAGTTTGGAGACAGGCACCTCACTTCTGGTGCTCACCGGGACCAGAACAAAGGTCAATGCTGAAAGGGAGGCTCTGCCCCCAGAAACCACCGAAGATTCGGCTGGCTCAGGGTGAGACAAAGAGTGCAGGACCCTCTACTGGAGTGACATGAGACAGTGGGACAGGGAAGCAGTGGGGACAGCCCGCCAAACCCAGCATATCCAAAAAACAGAAAGCTCAAAAATCAACAAACAAACAGTCTCAAGGAACTGGAAAAGGAAGAGCAAATCAATCCCAAACCTACCAGAAGAAAAGAAATAACTAAGATCAGAGTAGAAATAAATGAAATTGAGAACAAAAGAATTATACAGAAGATCAACAAAACCAAAAACTGGTTTTTGGAAAAGACAAACAAAATTGAAAGGACTCTAATAAACTCAATTAGAAATGAAAAAGGAGAGGTCACAACAGACACCACAGAAATAAAAAACATTATCTTTGAATACTATAAAAACCTATATGCCCAAAAACGACATAATGAAGAGGAAATGGACAAACTCCTGGAAACATAAAACCTCCCTATGTTCAACCAGGAGAAAATAGAATCCCTGAACAGACCAATATCAACCACAGAAATTGGAGCAGCAATTAAAAACCTTCCAAGAAGGAAAAGTCCTGGACCAGATAGGTTCACACCTGAATTTTAACAAACACACAAAGAAGAACTCATACCTATATTACAGAAATCATTCCACAACATTGAGAAAGATGGTATCCTCCTCGACTCATTCTACGAAGCCAATATCACCTTGATACCAAAGCCAGGAAAGGACACAACAAAAAAAGAAAACTACAGACCAATATCCCTCTTGAATATAGATGCAAAAATCCTCAACAAAATTTTAGCAAATCGAATGCAACAGCATATCAAAAAAATAATCCACCATGACCAGGTGGGCTTTATCCCAGAGATGCAAGGCTGGTTCAACATACGCAAATCTGTAAATGCAATTCACCACATAAATAAAAGCAAGAACAAAGACCATATGATTCTGAGAACCCAGAAATGAAACCGTCCACATATGGTAATCTAATCTTTGACAAAGCAGACAAAAATATACACTGGGGAAAAGAATCTCTTTTTAATAAATGGTGCTGGGAAACTGGATCCCCACCTCTCACCTCTTACAAAAATCAATTCACACTGGATAACAGACTTAAACCTAAGACATGAAACCTTAAAAATCCTAGAAGAAAATGTAAAGAAGACTCTTTCAGACATCGGCCTAGGCAAAGAATTTATGAAGATGACCCCCAAAGCAATCACAGCAGCAACAAAAATAAATAAATGGGACCTGATCAAATTAAATAGCTTCTGCACAGCCAAGGAAACTATTAGAGCGAATAGACAGCCTACAGAAGGGGAGAGAATACTTGCTTTGTACACATCTGATAAAGGGCTGATAACAAGAATCTATATAGAACTCAAAAAAAAAAAATCAACAAGGAAAAAAATCAAACAACCCTATCAATAAATGGACAAAAGACATGAACAGAAACTATTCAAAAGAAGACAGAATAATGGCCAGCAAAAACATATTAAAAAATGCTCAACATCTATAATCATCAGGGAAATGCAAATCAAAACCACAATGAGATATCGCCTAACCTTGGTGAGAATGGCCTTTATCAAAAAGTCCCAAAAAAACAAATGCTGGCAAGAAAGTGGAGAGGTAAGAACACTCACTCTTACACTGCTGGTGACACTGCAAATTAGTACAACCTCTGTGGAAAAGAATTTGGAGGTACCTCAAAGAGCTAAAAATAGAAATACCATTTGATCCAGCAATAGCACTACTAGGCATCTACCCAAAAGAACAAAAGACATTCTATAATAAAGACATCTGCACTCGAATGTTTATGGCAGCACAATCCACTATTGGAAGGATGTGGAAACAAGGATGTGGAAACAGTACCCGTCAAGGATGTGGAAAGAGTACCCGTCAATTCATGATTGGATTAATAAAATGTGGTATATGTATACAATGAAATACTACTCAATTACAAAAAACAATGGTGATCTAGCACCTCTTATATT
>CAUYSK010112741.1:0-21558 GCA_963575035.1 Avahi laniger | reverse complement strand
TTTAGATCAAGTAGAGTTTGCTTTATGAATCTGGGTGCACCTAAGTTGGGTGCATACATATTTAGAATTGTTATGTCTTCTTGTTGAACTGTACCCTTCACCATTATATAGTGACCCTCTTTGTCTTCCATTACTTTTGTTGATTTAAAAACTAAGTTATCTCAGTTCAAAACTGCCACACCAGCCTTCTTTTGGCTTCCATTTGCTTGAAATATTGATTTCCACCCCTTTACTTTAAGTCTAAATGCATCCTTGCAAGTTAGATGCATTTCCTGGAGACAGCAGATGCTTGGCTTGTTTTTATTTTATTCTCTCGGTCAGCCTATGTCTCTTGAGAGGGGAGTTCATGCCATTCACATTTATTGAGAGAACTGATAAGTGGGGTGAATTACTGTTCATTCTGTTGGGTTGCATTTTGTTTCTTTGTTTTCTCTCTTGAGCCATTGTGGAATCTAGCCATCGATCTTTAACTTTTGAGTGGTTTTACATTCATGAGTGTTTATTGTGCTGATCCTTGTAATTCTGTTTTGAGTACTTCTTGGAGAGCTAGTCTCGTCTTGGTGAATTCCCTCAGTCTTTGCTTATCTGAGAACGTCTTTATTTCTCCTTTACATATGAAACTTAGTTTTGCAGGGTACAAGATTCTAGGCTGTGACTTTCAGTTCTATATTCGGTCATACTGCTAGTGTTTAACTTCTGGGACTAGGTCATAACCAGTCACCCAGTTTTTGATTTATGAGCTGTAATACCCATTCTTAAAAACTTCAGCAACCATCTGAGCAATCTGGCTGTCTTGAAACTTCTGCTGTGGGAGGAAGCTCACAGGAGCCCACCTGAGGTCATGTGGAGGCTGGAGTTGGTGTGAACAGAAAGAGTTGCCCCATGGTGCCCCAGCACGCATTGTTCCAGCACAGCAGTTGTCTGCGTGCAGCTGTTGAAGAACTCCGAGCCAAAGCTGATGGGGTGAGCCCTTTCTGAGCTCCTGACCCACAGAAACTGTCAGAGAGAACAAAGTCATTGATTTCTTTTAGAAGTTCTAATTTTTCAGAGGTTTGTTACACAACAGTAACTAGAGCACTATTTGCCAAGTAATTTCATGGGCATTAGATGTAGTTCTACAACATATTTTTGCACAAGACTATGATTTCTTTCTGAACAAATAGCAAATGTGCTAATATACTCACACTCAACTTTGAATCATAATTATTTATTGAGTGTGGCATACATACTGGACACAGTTAATGTAAACAGAAATTTGTCCTCAATAATTTATAATTAAACTTATAAACTTATACAGACATACACACACACACACACACACACACACACACACATAGAGCTACCACTATAAGCAGTATATAAGCTTCTTACTAAATAAACAATATAGGTGAGGGAACTGTAAAAGTTCACAAAAGAAATTATTTTGGATAGAAAAGTTTTCAAGAATATGGCACTGTGAGGAAACTTAGGACATCCATCCAGAACTGAAAGGGTAAGAGGACATTTTAAAAGGAATCAGTAGCATGAGCGTTGAGTTCCCATGTATATTTTGCAGAACCACAGGTAAAATTATTGAAATCCAGCATCGTTAGAATATCAGAAGGAGATAAAGGTAGTAAATGATGACAGGCAAAAATTCTCAGCAAATCATTGTGGTTGTATTTGTGAAAAACAGGAACACCTAGCAGTGCTTGGAGAGATGATCAGCAGTGACAGAATGGTGTTTCGGAACACCTGAGGGCAATGCATGGGCTGGAATAAAAACCCAAACCTCAAAAGAATGGTGCTTGGCAAGATGATGGATTCCTAGATTTAGACAGTAGAAACAGGAGAGAAAAAAAGGACTGACGAAAAATACATTTAAAAATACTTTTCCCTCCTTATAAAAATAGTCAATTGGAAAAAAAGAAAAGAAAAGAAAAATTTCATCATTGTAACAACTGATACAGACAAATCATTTGGTATTAATGATAATGTCATTCATTAATGATAAAAATTATCCAAAAACTAAAAACAGACAGAAACTTCCTCAACTTGATAAAGAACATTTACACAAATTATTGTACTTAACAGTGAAAAACTGAATGCTTTTCCCCTAAGATCAGGAACAAGGCCAAGATGTTTGCTCCTTGTTGCTATTCAAAATAGCATTGGGGATTCCACCTGGCCCAGTGAGGTCAGAAAAAGAAATAACAGGCAAATAGGTCTGTATCTTTATTGTACCTTTATACAATACATAGTTCTCAACACAGAAAGTCAAAGAAACTGCAAAAAAAACCCAAAAACCCTCCTTGGGCTAATAAGTTAATTCGGAAATATCACATCAATAAACAGTGAAAGAGGTTTTTCAACCAATGCTGCTAGACTAAGTGAATATCCACAGGGGAAAAAAAAAAGAAAGAAAGAAAAACGAAGAAAACACCTCCACTTAAACTGCATACTTTATACAAAAATTAACTTAAATTGAAGATTTCAATGTAAAATATAAATCTATAAAACTTTCAGAAGAAAACAAAAGAGAAAATATCTAGGACTTTGGACTGGATGAAGACTTTTTAGACATTGCCCCAAAAGCCTGATCCATGAAAGAAATATTGAAAAACTGGACTTTAGCAAAAAAACAACAAAAATTTTTTACACTGTGAAAGACACCATCATGGAGAAGAAGACAAGCTATAGACTGGGAGAAAATATTGGAAACCACATATGACAAAGGATGACTATTGAGGCTATATACAGAACTGAAAACTCAATATTACAAAAAAGAGTACATTCCGATTCAAAAATGGGCAAAAAACATTTCAGAAGAGAAACTACAAAGATGGAAAATAAATACATAGAAACATGTTCAATATCACTAGCCAACAAGAAATGCAAATTAAGACCGTGATGGTATATTATTACATGCCTACCATAACCACTTAACAACAACAACAACAAAAAGTGACAATACTAAATCCTGGCAAGACTATGGAGAAACTGGATCTCTCTTACATTGCTGGTGAGAATGTAAAATGTTAAAGCTTCATGGTAAAACAGTTTGGCAGTTTTTTTAAAAAAGAAAAACTAAGCAAACATCATTCAACCCAGCAATTGTACCTCTGAGCAATTATCTCAGAAAATTTAAAGATTGTGTTCACACAAAAAACTGTACACTGATATTTATAAAAGCTTCATTTGCAGTAGCCAAACCTGAAAACAACCAAAATGGCACTTAATGGGTGAATGGCTAAACAATCTCTGACACAGCTGATCATGGGATACTACTCAGAAATAAAAAGAAGCGAACTAGTGATTCATGCAAGAACTTGGATGGATTTCAAGGGCACTATACAGAGTGAAAAAAAAAAAAGCTACTCTCAAAGGTCATATACTACATGATTCCGTTTATAGCATCCTCAGAACAATGACGTGTTGCCAGTGGCTATAGGTAGAGAAGAACAGAGGCCTAGAAGGGATTGTACAGTAAGATCTTGTTTGCTAGCTGGTCCAAGAATGTCCATGGCTGGGAGGTTCCCCTCCTTGGATTAGCCACTGTGTGATCCTTTCATTCCATTGTGATCATGATTTGGATAAATCTCAATATATTTATGCTCAATGAAAAAAAACCAATCTCAAAGATTACATATTTGATTTCATTTACATAACATTCTTGAAATAGCAAAATTAAAATGGAGAAGAGATTAGTGGTTGCAAGGAGTCCAGATGAGGGTGAGAGAGGAGTAAGTGTGGTTCTAAAGTGGAATCTTGTAATAATTAAACAGTTTTTTTTCCTGAATTTGGTTACATGAAACTACACATGTGATAAAATTGCATGGAACTAAGTATATGCATGTGCACATGCACACACACAGAAGAAACCTGTGAGGCTGTTGAAATTTGAATAAGCTCTTTGATTGTACCAAGTCAATTTCTGGTTTTGTTATTTTACTATACTTCTGTGAGATGTTACAGTATAGGAAAACTGATAAAAGGTACATGAAACTTACCCGTACATTTGCAAGTACTGGTAAATCTATAGTTATTCAAAAATAGAAAATTAAATGAAGTAAAAGGATGGAAATTTTTTTACCACACAACACTAATAGTAGAAAAAAGAGTGGCTATATGGGAAGCTGACAAAGAAGATTGACAAGAAAAGAGATATTACCTGTAAAAGAGGTTATTTCATAGTGATCAAAGGGCCAATTCATCAAAAAGACATAACAATCTCAGTTACAGATGTGCAGCTAATAACAAAATATCAAGATTCATGAAGCAAAACCACAGAAAGAGAAGACATAGGCAAGTTTAAGAGTATAGTTGTGATTTTTAATACTTCTCACTCAAAAATTAAAACAATAAATATAAATAAAACAAATAAAGATTTGTTAAAAAAAGAATAATATTTGTACAATATTATCATCTAAATGGACCTAACTGATGTATCTAGGAAACTATACCCAAATGTAGAATTCATATGTTTTTAAAAACATATGACTTAATAACAAAGATAGTTAATATAGCAGGCTATAAAACACTTCTGTTTCAATAAAGTTAAATAAAATCATAAAACAATTTGTTTCTTGTCCACAGTAGAATTACATTATATAACAAAAGGGAAATATGTAGCAAAATCCAAACTATGTAGAAATCAGTCAATACATTTCTATTTAATGAGTTAAAGAAGAAGAATTTATTACAAAATTAGAAATATTCAAACTGAATGATAATGAAACAATACTTATTAAAAATTAAAGAGGGAGACAATAGACGAAGGGGATGGAATATAGAGCCAGAAGTAAAACCACACAGAGAAAGGAGCAAAAGAAACTAAATGGAGAAAGGGTAGTTTTTTCATTAAATGGTGCTGTAACAAGTGGACATCTATAGGCAAAAAAAAGAAAAGAACAGAAAAGAAAAAGATAAAAAAAAAAATCTAGACACAGACCTTACATCTTCCACAAAAATTAACTCAAAATGGATTATAGGCCTAAAGACAAAATGATAAACTAAGAAAATCCTAGAAGGTAACACAGGAGAAAATCTAGATGACCTTTGTTTGGTGCTGATTTTTTAAATACGACAAAGGCATGATCCATGAAAAAAAATTAGTAATTTGAAATTCATTTGAATAAAAAAATCATTTCTATCAAAGGTACTGTTAAGAAAATGAAAATACAAATCACAGGGAAAAATATTTGCAAAAAATCTATCTGATAAAGGACTAATACCAAAAATATACAAAGAACTCTTGAAACAACAAAATGAAAAAAAAAAATGAAAAAACAACAAATGAAAAAAATCAATTAAAAATGGGTAAAATATTTGAACAAACACCTCATCTCGGAAGATATACAGAGGGCAAATAAGCTTATGTAAAGTTACGCTGCATCATAAGTCATTCGAGAAATGCAAATTAAAACAATGAGATGCCAGTACCCGTCTATTAGAATGTCTAAAACACAAGATACCAAATGACGGTAAGGATGAGAAACATCAGAAACTCTCATTCATTGCTGGAGAGAGTGCAAAATAGCACAGCCACTGTGGAAGACAGTTTGACAGTTTCTTACCAAAAAAACTCCATATTTCTATCATACTATTCAGCAAGAGTTCTCCTTTGTATTTACCGAAAGGAGGTGAAAACGTATGTGCACACAACAGTTTACAACAGCCTCATTCATAATTGCCTAAACTTAGAAGCAACCAAGATGTCCTTTAGCAGGTAAATAGATGACCAAACTGTGGTACATCCATAAAATGGACATTACTTAGTGAGAAACAGAAATGATCTAGGAAGCCACAAAAGACACACAGGAACCTCAGAAGCATATTACTAAGTGAAAGAAGCCAACTTGCAAAAGCTGCATAGGTACAATTTCAACTACATGACACTCGGGAAGACAAAACCATGGAGATGGGAAAAAGGTCAGCGGTTCCTAGAGGTTTGAGGGGAGGGAGAGGAGGAAGAGAGGTGGAGCACGGGGAATTTTAAAGACAGTTCAATGATTCGTATGATCCAGTAACGATGGACAGATGCCGCTGCGCATGTTAAAACCCACAGCACATACAGCACAGAGTGAACTCTAATGTAGATTATGGACTTGTTAATGCCATTGTATCAGTATTGGTCCATCAATCCTGACAAATACACCAGGCTGACACAAGATGCAAGGAACAATGGAAACCATGTGTGTGTGGTTGGGGAGGGATGTGCAGGAACTCTTTGTACTTTCTCATTAATTTCTCTCTGAACCTAAAACTTCTCTAAAAATAAAGTATATTAATTTTAAAACAATTATGGATTGTAACTAAATCAATAATTAAAGAGAAGCAGTGTGTGTGTGTGTGTGTGTGTGTATGTATGTATATTTTTTTTCTTGAGACACAATCTCACTCTGTTGCCCAGGCTAGAGTGTCATGGTGTCAGCCTAGCTCACAGCAACCTCCAACTCCTGGGCTCAAGCAATCCTCCTGCCTCAGCCTCCCGAGTAGCTGGGACTACAGGCACGCGCCACCATGCCTGGCTAATTTTTTCTACATTTTTTTTTTTTTTTTTTTAGTTTGTCCAGCTAATTTCTTTCTTTTTTCTTTTCCTTTTTCTTTTTTTTTTTTTTAGTAGAGACGGGATCTCACTCTTGCTCAGGCTGGTCCTGAACTCCTGAGCTCAAACGATCCTCCCGCCTCGGCCTCCGAGAGTTACAGGTGGGAGGCACCAGGATTGGCCCCAATGTTTATATTAAAGAAAGAAGAAACATTTTAAACCAAGTACCTAAGCTAATTTATTAAGCTAGTTTCAAAGAAAAGATCAAATTACACCTAAAGTAAATAACAAACATAATAGCAAAAGTCCATGATTTTTTTTAAAATAGTATAATCGAACAATAAGAGAAAATCAAAAGACCTAAAGAATCATTTGAAAAGATTTATAAATTAAAATATAAACAATACAAATCAATACAAATGAGAGGAAACACAAGTTAGCAATATCAGAAATAAAAAAGGGAACTTCATCGAAGATCTTATTATAGACATTATAAAAAATGTCTATAATAGGGAAATGCTATAAAAACTTTATGTCAATAAATTCAGCAATTTAAATGAAATAGACGCGTGCTTGTGCGAGGAGGGAGCTCTGTGTCCCGCGCGTGCTCCGGCGAAGGCCTCGGGAATTGGAAGAAGAGGCGAGGGGCAGAGGCAGGTGAGACGTGCTCTTTATCGCGAGGCGACACAGCAGGGGGAAAAGCGTGGCCGAGAACTTGGCCAGCGCTGATGCGTGGCCCTGAACAACGGTGGCAGCATGCCACGGGAAAGCACACGGGAGACGACACCTTGGTTACAGGAGGGGCCGGGCCGGAAAGTAAACACTGCGGCAGTTGTCGGAGCTTGGCCTAAGAAGGCTGTTGCCTATGCAAATGCATTTTCGCTTGCATCCTGAAGGACAAAAATTACTGCAGTTGACAAATTTGTTTTAAAAATCATGAAAGAAATTGAATGTGAGATTAATACGTATGGCCAAATATCTTCAGTGGTAAATTCTACAAAGTATTTATGCGAAATAATAACAAATTTACACAAACTTTGTATGTAGAAAAGAAGAAAATGTGTTTTATAAAACCAGTGAAAAACTTTCTCAGTAAGTCGATATAGATAAGTAAAACATGACAAATCCATAACAGATAACAAATATGAGCGATAGATTGAACAGATCTTCACAAGGACATAGGGTAATGAATGACCAATAACCACAGAAACCTGAACTCTGCATCATTAGTCATCTAGGTAATATGAATTAAATTCACAAAGAGATGTCACTGCATATCTGTTAGGATGCCCAAAATTATAAAAGACCTACAACGCTAAATATCAGGAAGGATATGAAACAAAAACTCCCATACATTGCTGGTAGTAGTGTAAAAAGTTACAGCCACTTTAGGAAATTAGTAGATTGTTATAGTAGACATGTATACATGACCCAAAATTCTGGCGCTTATTTACTAAAGGTAAATTTTTTAAAAAATAAACTTTTTAAAAAGCATTCATAGTAGCTTTATTCATGATAACCAGAAACTGAAAATAATTCAAATGTCCATAGACAGGTGAATGGATAAGCATATTGTGGTATATTCACACAAAATCATATTATTCAGCAATAAAAATAATTAACTACTGAGATATGCTACAGCATGGATTACTATTACATGATAGGAAGCAAATTAATACAGACATGGCAGAACTCATGCCGTATAAATCCATTCACATTAACATAAAAATTAAAGGGTAAGATTTTACTCTGATTGAAATCTGAGCAGTAACTATTTCTCTGAGGAGATGACATTATTTGGGAAGGAGCATAAGGAAATTTCTGGAGGTAATAAAATTTTCTATATTTTAATGGGGCGTGGAAACTTGTATATTCATTTGCTAAATTTCATTGTAGGGTATAATTAAAATTTCATGAATTTCACATTACATAAATTATTGTAGCCCATATTTATTATATGTGGGTCTTTTTCTGGAATCTCCACTGGGTTTCATTTATTTATGTGTCTATCCTTTCATCAATACCAAGCTGCCTTAATTACTGTGGTCCTAGATAAATCTTGAAATTCAGTAGCATTTATCCTCCAAATTTGGTTTGTCCTCCAAATTTGTTCTTTCACAAAATTATTGTGACTATTCTAATTCCTTCTGACTTTCTATATAAATTTTATCATTAAATTATTAATAGCTGCACAGAAGCCTCCTAGAATTTTTATTGGGATTGCATTTCATCTATATATTTATTTAAGTAAAATTGGCATTCAGAAAACCTCGGTTTTTCAATTCAGAAACATGATACAGCACTCCATTTACTTAATCGTCTTTGATTTATAGCTTTAAACAATAGAGATCCTGCATGTATGCTATAATATTTATAATCAAGTATTTCTGATGCTATTATAAACAATATTTTAAAAAGTAGACTTTAGTTCATTGCTTTTTGTAATAATTTTTGTATATTTATATATTTAAGGTAAATATATGATATAAGATAACATCCTGCAACCTTGTTACACTCACTTATAAGTTCTAGAAACTTTTTTTTGTTGATTACATGAAATATTCTATGTACATAATCACATGTCTGTGAACAGAGATAGTTATCTTTGTTCCATTTAAATCTGTTGGCTTTTTGTTTCTTTTTCTTGCCTCATTTCACTGGCTTGAAATTCAGGTGTGATATGGCAAGAAGCCTTGAGAGCAGAAATTCTTTCCTGTTCCTGATCTTAGGGAGCAATTTCTCAGCTGTCACAATTAAACATTATTTTCATTTTTTTTGTTTTGTTTTATGTTTCATTTTTTATTTTTTTTTGTAATTTACCTTTTCAATTTAAGGAAGCTTCCTTCTGTCCCTTCCCTAGTGTGCTGTGAGTTTTTATCACAAATGGATATTAAATTGTTAAATTTTTTAAAATTTTTATCTGTAGCTATTGAGATGAGCATGTGATTTTCCTTGTTTAATCTGTTACTATTCATCATAATTACACTAATTATTGTCGAATTTTGAACCAGCTTTGCATTTCTGAACTAATCTTCACTTGATTGTAGCATATACTTTTAAGACTATCAATTTCTTCTCAGTGCAACCTTAGCTGAATCTCTAACATTTTCTTTTTTTCTTTCTTTCTTTCTTTTTTATTCCGGATAAAAACAAATGAATCTTCTGGGCAATGGTACTTCCAATGCATGGAAGTACTGAGAGAGTGGAGCACCCAAGAGGGCGTGGAGCTCTCCCAACACCAACCCCGTATTTTGCTCTATACATGTCCTCTACTTGTCTGTTCCTGAGTTGTAGCCTTTGTAATAGATCAGTAAACCTAGGAAGAGTAAGTCTGCCTGCAGTCGGACACACACAGCCTTTCATTAGGTTAATAAAGAAATCTCATAATGACGTATGTCTTATACAATAGATTATTATGAAAATTTTAGGGAAAAACATATAAAAGTTAACTTCACAGGATCCTTTCTTCACATGGCAGCTAATGATGTAGACAAGTATATATGACCAAATGGCCAGAGCCCAATTCCGGGACACATGTAAAGACACACGAGCACTTACACAAATTCTCAGTAAGATTTGAGATGAGATCAATGGGAGAGTGGGGTTTTTGGAGGCAATTAGGATATACACAGTGCAATTAAAAAACTTGATACAACAAATAATGGCTTCAAGATATATCAATACTAGAACCTTAGGACACATAAACACCAAAAGCATTTGAGACGTATTCCAAAAGTTTCAGTGGTACTCTGAAAACCTGTTTTAAAGAGGGCAAGGGAACAGGTGTGTTCTTTAGTGCCAGTCGACTAATTCGTCAAACAAACTTGTTCCTACAGACCTTTAAAACGATGGCCTGAAAGTTGAATGTTGAGATGTGCTTCCAGTGGTATTGCCCAAATGCCATTATTCATAATTTTAATTTTTGACTGTATAAATTATCAGTCCCTCCAGAAGAGATATAATCAAGGATATTGAATGGGCTTATTGCCTTTTTACACCATATTTTTTAAATGTAGCTTAATCATAACTTCATACTGAAGATCTCAAATCTCATTTGCTATTATCAATTTTTAATAATTATACCTCAAAAAGTATGTCTTAATGTGCCATTATATTCCATTTCTAAAAAGAATTGTAAATATTAGTATTTGTTTCAGACATTTTAACTTTAAAGTGATATGCTGCAAGATAATGCATTTAACAATATCTGGTAAAAATATTCAATAAATAGTTTATGTATGTTAAAAATATGGCCAAGAAACATATGAAAAAAATGCTCAACATCACTGATCATCAGGGAAATGCAAATGAAAACCACAGTGAGATATTACCTTACTCCAGTTAGAATGGCTTTTATTAAAAAGTCCAAAGATGATAGATGCTAGTGTGGATGCAGAGAGAAAGGAACACTTATAGACTGTTGGTGGGGCTGAAAATTAGTGCAGCCTCTATTAAAAAAAGTATGGAAATTCCTCAAAGAACTAAAAGTAGACCTAGCATTTGATCCAGCAAGCCCACTACTGGGCATCTACCCAAAGGAAAAGAAGTAATTTTATCAAAAGACACTTGCACTAGAATGTTTATTGCAGCACAATTCACAATTGCAAAGATGTGGAATCAACTCAAGTGCCCATCATTTCATGGGTGGATTAACAAAGGATGGTATATGTATACCATGGAGCACTACTTGGCCATGAAGAAAAATGAATTAATGTCTTTTGCTACAATTTGGATGGAACTAGAGACCATTATCCTAAGTGAAGTATCTAAAGAATGGAAAAACAAATACCACATGTACTCGCTATTAAACTGGAACTAACCAGTGTATAGAGGGGGAAAAAACTAACCACACGGGTACAGAGGGGAGTAAAACTCAGTGGAAATCAAGCGGCGGGGTGGGAATAGGGATTGGGCAGAAACCTACCTAATGGATACAATGAGCACTATCTGGAGATGGGCACACTTATAACCTTGAATCAAGCATAACAAAAGTGAACCCTGTAACCAAAAACATTTGTACCCTTGCAATATTAAAAAGAGAAAGAAACCATGCATTTAAAAGTTTTATGCAATGGAGAAATCTGGGAAATATCAAATGGCTTCTGCTTCGTTTTTTAAAAATTTATCTGAAATAGTATTGCATAACATTCTGATATTGCTCACTGGTTTCAGCCCTCATTTTCAAAACAAAAATAATAGTTAAAAGATAGGAATATTTATACCTCAGCCTAATAGTGTTGTCTGTGAAAGAAAGACAAAAGTGGATTTTATTTTACTCTTTCTGCTTCTTTGTAGTCTTTAAATTTTCTATAATTAACATACAATAATAAAAAGTTATTAAAATTTTAAAAAGAAAAAAAGTGGTGTTTTCTCCCTACATAAGCTATTTGCTCCACTGCCAAATATAATTGGTAAGAAATATTTTATTACTGGCCATATTTATGATCATTAAAAGTGACTCATATTTGCCCGCCTTTAACAATATAATGCTTGAATTTTACATCATAAACAATGTCATACAAATGTAAATATTAATGTATAAGAAAACAAATTTAAAGATGATTTTATTTAAATGTAAGGAAGCAATAATAATTAAGTGTCAAATAATTTGAAAAGTAAAATATAATCAAAATTGGAAAAGAATAAGAAGAAAATCTTTACTACACTATTTACTAAATATTTTTTCTTAAATTCTGTAGTAGAGAATACTCAAGAATTTTACCAATACGGAATACATAAGAGGTTCACCAATCACACCAGGATTTCAGGAAACAAAGAAAGAATTCTTGGAGAAGTTATATATAAGCTGAAACCTGAAAGATAAGTAAGAATTAATCTGTTGAAGTAGGAGCAAAATCAGATAGGAAGAGTATTCCTAACAAAAGGGAGATTTATTGACCAGGTTACACTCCACGTTGCTAAAACAAAGAGGCCCCACTGATCTCTTAAAGGATTAATGTTTATTTCTCTCTCTAATGTAAGAGTTTGGGGGTAGGATATGGCCCAGAGCAGACAAACGCTTTCACACATGAGATCATTGATGGCTTGATCTTTTCCATCTTTTTCTTTCCTGTTTTCCGAGTGTTTTCCTCACTGCTGTGTCCAAGTTGTGCAGGCTCACACCACGTTTCCCTCCCGGAATATGGGAGAAAAGAGAGAGAAAGAGAGAAAATGTTTGGGAAAACTGGCTCTTGGTGACTTTGTAGATAAATTAAAAGCTGTGTACAACACTCTGTTCACATGTCATATCTTATTTATCTAAGATGAATTATGTGGAAGTACTTTGGAGGCATGGAGCAAAGACAGAAAAGCCGTGAATGATTTCTCAGGGGAGTCTATAAATGGCTGATATCTGTATTTTTTTCCTTGACCATTTTCCCCTCAGAGAAGGTTAAAAAGGTAGGAATCCACTGAAGCTGTTTTCCCTTCTTTACTGTTCTCCTTTTCTTTTAATCATATTCTCCAATAAATGAATGTGCAGTGTGAATATCTGTGTCTAAACAGAGTATGTGTTGTTTTTATCCAATATTTTGTAATTTAATTTTTATTTTAAGACTTAGAGTGAAAAAGAAGTTTACTCAAATTTAGGTCCCAGAAGCAATTTAGTGAAAAATGAAACAAAACACCATTTGTGCACACACATGTTTAGTACTGCTTAGATGTGCCAACATCGTTGTCAAATTTCAGCATATGCATTATAAATCATATGAGGAAGGTGATTTTGTGGATATTTAAAGTATAGAGATGAGCATTTAGTAGAAGAGTGCTTGTCAAGAGTATTCAATTTTAAGTAATTATGAACACAGACTCATGTACTTCATAGAAATATCAACCCTTTAATTCATTATCTGTTTGCTAAGGAACTTCAAGTTCATCCTTCTGAGTTTAACCCTTGGGGCAATCTGGCACTTGGATACGTGCATGAACGTCTGCTCATTTACTCATGCGAAGCGCAGCCTCCCTCCTCTGCAGCCCACGCACTGCGCCCACCCATCACAATTCTGCTTTGCCGTGAGAGCCTTCGCTCCAAGTTTATGATCATTTTCCATTGTATTTGTCAGTTCCTCTAATAAGCTCCTCGGAGGCCATAATGTTGCTCTATTAATTTCTGTCTTCCACAGACACAAATTAGGCAATCAAAGTTTCTTGAAAGGCATTATGAGGTTTGCCTTATTTTTCTTAATTTTACCTATCCAAAGTACCCTTGTCTTTATGTAATTCAAGCTACTAAAAACAAATTTGTCTTGAATTGCCTGGTGTCAGTAACTGGAACTAAAATTATATGATACAGATTGAGCTAAGTGGCCACTTTACTATTTGTCCATCCTAACGATTCTAGTAGTTACGGAATGCCCCATTCCTGCCGGGCTATTTTCCCTCTGGATCTGTCAGTCCTGGAAGAAGACAGGTGATTCAGGGAAGGGCATTAACAAATCTAGTGAAATGCTAGAGCTAATGCCCTTGTTGACTTGTGTTCTCTGAGTATTTAGTCTCCTTGTAGAACTAAGAGCATTTAATGACTCCAAAAGTAAAAAATCTGATATCAGAAAATAAATACTCATGACGAATGAATTGTTTAATTTTAATTCTGCAAGTATTCATTGGCTATATGTCACCACAAATCTGTGTATTAAATTTTCTCTTCCATAACACTAAAAGAGAACAACAGCAATATAACTAGTCTGACATAAATCATTTATTCTAAATGCAAAACTTAATTGACAATTGTTTGCCATCAGAGAAGGTTTATAAATTTTGATTTTTTAATTTATAGTATTATAAATTTTCCATACTTCAGAATAGATCATCTTTGCAAAGTATGCACTTACTGAATTATAGCAAAAATGTGAAAATAATAAAAGGTTAATAATGAAAAGAAGCAATTATTCCCCTAGACAGACTTTTCTCTTATAACATTTAGATTTTGTTTTCTAATATACTGAAATTTAAATTTCAAAACGCTATTTCAATTGCTAATATACAAGCTTTAAAGTATGCTTATTTAGAACAAAGTTTTTACACACAAGTTTTAGAAAACCATATACCACAGAAGACCATCTCTGTCCTTATAATTGTTTTCTAAAAACGTTCTTGGGCTCAACAGAACTTTTAAGGCAAACTTGGACGGCTTTAAGAGACTGATCAATACCTATGGAGTGTGGCATATCAGACTATAATCAAATGCTGTTAAGTTTGGTTTCCTGCCATATAAATGCATATGCCCCTGACTTATTCAAGGGAATAATAGAGCATATTTTGGAGAATATGAGATTGAGATTGATGCATCAAAGTACCAGAGCAGAATGAGGAGGCCAGTTCCAGCTCTAATTACTTCACAGAAGCAGCTGTTCACCCATTATAGGTCATGAAGGTCATTGGCTCCATCGCTGTCCTCAGCCAACAGATGTGGACGTGATGTCTCCAGTCGCTGGAGCACAGCTGTTCGTGGACCCTGCATTCATAATGGAGCCGTAGCTGCCTGCTGCCGTGGAGCTGCGGGTCTGTCAGGCTGCCCTCCAGCACTCTCACAGGAGGAGGTTATATTTATCGTATGGCAAATATGCACACGTCTCTCTCCCAGGAGTCCTGCCTCTGAAGAACGTCTTTCAGGAGTCGTTTCCCCCTGTGCTCAGGTTGACTCGTGGCAGAATGAACAACATCTGGGAGGTCAGTTCCTAAATGATCTTACTTTCTGCAGCCAGGAACTCTTTGTTCCCTGAGATTATAAATGATGAATCATAGACCAAAATAACCTCTTCAAAACAATACCATTATTAGAAAAAAACTGAAAGCATTTTTGTTATGGTATTGAACAGGAGTGGTCTTTCCCAGGAAATGTGCATAACCATAAAGGGAAAAGAAGACAGATACAGCTACTAAGAGTGATAAATTCTTCTAAAGTGAGAGTCACCATAAATAAAGTTGAAAACAGAAACAAGAGAAATAATGTTTGCAAGGCACGTACTGGATGAAGAATTTAGTTTTCCTTAAATGCAAAGACTATTAGTTAAGAATGAAACGAATGATCGGATTGCTCTGTTGACAAATGGCATGTAAAAGGTTGCACTAATGGCCATGAAATTTTACAAGCCCTTTCGTGATAGGTAAAGACTATTTCCCTAACTTTTGCATTTTGTCTGATTTTTTGACTTGCTCTAACTAATAGAATATGTACCGTTAGGGTCACAGGGACTTCAAGAGTCCTTGGAGTGGCTCTTACACTGTTTTGTTAGCTTTTCCACTTTTGGGACAGAGGCAATTTATAAAGAATCCCAGGCTGGTGTGCTGGCGGATGGAAGATATGTGACTGAGCGGTCACTACCACCCCAGCTGATGTCATGCCAACCTTTGGACATGTGCCACGAGGGTAGAGTAGACCATCCAATCCCTGGCAAGCCTCCAGAGGACCACAGACTCAGAAAAATGAACAGCTATTGATCTACACAAAAGCTAACTGATACAGGGTAGGACCATGTAATTTACAAAGAAATGTAAATCAACAATAAACCAGGATATTATGCTCAATTTCACTAATGATTAGAGAGATCCAAATATACAAATTTTTAAAAGGAGATATAATCCTTTTTCATAAGATTTGGCACAAAATCATTTAAGATTGGAAAATATCCAAAGCCAGAAAATATGTGGAAAGCAGCTGCACATACAATTATCTGTAATAGAAATCATTGCAAACTTTGTTGAATAAAATTTGGTAGTCCCATTCCTATCATTTCCTCCTACAGAAATAATGGCAGCAAATGTACAGAGATCTTTGTAAAGATACTCATTGCAACATGGTGGTGACATAAAAAGAACCAACTCATTTCAAAGAATTGGATTTAACTGTAACTGACAGAACACCAAAGTGAGGAAAGCTTAAACAACATAGTGTTTTTCCCGATCACATACAACGACTCCAGAGATAAGTGATCCAGGAATCATGGTCTAGGCAGCACCATGATGGTTAAATGATTGTGCTCCTGTGGCCTTATTATCACACTGTCTTCAATGTGAGATGTACACTTCATTGTTCAAAGAATCCAGCACATTCATACAATGGAATGCTATTTTCCATAAATAATAGTATTAAACAATGAATAAAGTTGATCCATCCACATGGACTGCCCTGAAAATATGTTCAAGATATATTTTCTGGTAAAAAAGGAAATTGGCATAACAATGTGTATATGTACACATATAGATATGGATACATATCGATCTATCTTTAGAAACTTGATAAAATTTTAGTAACATCAAGAGCAAAATATTTTTAAATTATTTTAATATTAATTTTTTATTTTGAAAAGATACACATATCATAAAATTTACCCTTTTAACCATTTTACAGTGTACAATTCAGTGACAGTACAATCACAATCTTGAGTGACCATCGCTATCATCTACTTCCAAAATATTTTCATCATCCCAAAAATAAACTCCATAATCATTAAGTCACACCCTATGGATTCCACTATTCTGTTTTATTTTTCCCTCTAGAAATTTACCTACATAAGATATTTCATATAAATGGAATCATAAATAAGTTGCTTTTTATGTATGGCTTCTTTCAGTTGGCATAATAAAGTTTTGAAAGTTTATTCATGCTGTAGTGTATATCAGAAGGCCATACCTTTTTTTATGACTGAATAATGTTCTTTTGTAAGGATATATCACATTTTATTTAACCAGTTGTCACTTGATGGACATTCGAGATGTTTTTGCCTTTGGGCATTGTGAATAGAGGTGCAATGAACATTTTAGTACAATTTTTGTTTGAACATCTGTTTTGAATTCTTTCGGGTATGTAGGTGTGGAATTACTAGGACATATATAAATTCAGTGCATAACTGATTTAAGAAACTGTTTTCCACAGTAGTTGCATTGCTTTACATTCCATTCTGCAATGTATGAGGCTTCCAATTTCTGCAATCCTTGCCAACACTTATTATTAAAAACACAAAAAAAGAAAACTAATTGCAGCCACCTAGTGTGTGTGAAGTGGTATCTCACTGTGGTTTTAATTTGCATTCCCCTAATTATTAATGACATTTAACATCTTTTCATGTGGATTTTAGCCATTTGTATTTCTTCTTTGGAAATAAATCTATTCAAGTCCTTTGTCCATATTTTTTCCATTTTTTTTTCAATTTTTTATTTTTTTCATCTTTTTGTTGTTGATCTGTAGGAAGTTTTTTTTAAAATATATTCTGGATACTATAATCTTATATACAATTTAAAAACATTTTTCCTATTCTATGGGTCATTTTTCACTGTGTTGATAGTGTCCTTTTATGCACACGAGTTTTTAATTTTGATGAAGTCCAATTCAATTTTTTCAATTGTTGCTTGTGCTTTTGGTATAACGTCAAAACCATTGTTAAATCCAATGTAAGACTTATACCACATTTTCCTCTAGTAAGAGTTTTATAGTTACAGTTTGTATGTTACATTTTTGATATGCTTTGTGTTAATTTTTCTAGATAGTGTGAGGTAAGAGTACAACTCCATTCTTTTACGTGTGACTATCCAGTTGTCCCAGCACCATTTGTTGATAAGACTACTTTTTTCCCATTGAATGGTCTTGACACCCTGTCAAAACCAATTGATCTTAGGTGTATAGGCTTATTTCTGCAGACTCAGTTCTATTGCCCTGATCTGTATGCCCATCCTTGAGATACTATCACACTGCTTTTGAGCACTGCAGCTTTGTAGAAAGATGTGAAACTGGGAAATGTGTTTCCTCTAATGTTGTTCCTCTTGTTCAAGATCATTTTGGCTATCCAGAGTCTCTTGCAATTCCATTGGAATTGTAGATTGACTTTTCCATTTTCTGCAAAAAGGGATGTTGAGCTTTTGATAGGGATTGCATTGAATATGATATGTAAATGGTTTTAAGAAATATTGTAATCTTAACATTAAATCTTCCAATATATGAACACAGGATGGCTTTCCATTTGTTTAGCTTTTCCTTAATTTATTTCAGTACTATTTTGGAGCATTCAGTGAACTAGACTTCCACCACCTTAGATAAATTTAGTCCTAAGTATTTTATTATTTTGACGTGATGATACACTGAATTGTTTTCTAATTTTCTTTTTTGCTTTGTTCACAAATAGCAAACTTTTAAATGTAATTACTAATGAAATGAAAAGGAAGGTCGGAGTGGTGAAAGCTTTTACCTCTTATTTTATATTAAGAAAAAGGCAATTTTGTTTGCTTTCTGTGATTTTCTGCATTTTTCTATAAAAACTTACAAAGAAAGAAATTGTACATGTATAAACTCTACTGACATAAAAATGTCTCTAGATAACTGTCAAGAATTTCTACATCTTTGTGCCATTATTGATCCTGGGGACTAATTTTCAAGCCCAGTTTGTTTTGATTCTTCTTTTTCCTTTTCAGTGAACCCTGAGCCCCAGGAAGCATCCCTTCCCTTAGTGGTTACAACCTCAGACTCCGCACACCGGGGCCGGTCTCCTCTCCTACACTGCTCCGCAAAATTAGCCTTTGGTTATAATGCCTCAGAGAGGCAGTCAAAATTTCTTAAAGTTCTTACTCCACGGGAAAGAACCTTTTTTTGGACCATTCTAACTCACAAGTTGGTAGTGGGAAAGTCAGAGGCAGGACTTGATCATCAGGAAGAACAACCTTGAAACAGCCCAAAGGATCCTTTTAAGGAGGAAACAGTTAATGAAAAGCTTCTGACCTTATATTGTTCCTTATGATGGAATGGAATATAATCAGGAAATGGACATAAACTATATTTCATGCTGTCACTTTTCCTCCTCTCCCCTTTTCACAGTTAGTTTTTCCTTTTTTCTCTGGTGATAAAGTATGATTTTCGGGAATAACTTTAAGAAGCCTTTAATCACCTAAGAGAAGCCAAATCTTATCTTAGGCATGGTCTATTTAAGAAGAAATTCTCTCTGAACCTGATTGCATTTTCCCTTTCATTATCCTTCCCTCTTTTCAAAAAGTTGCTTTTCCTTTTGAAATTCCTTTACCACTAAGCTGAAGATTTACAAAAAAACTAAATATAGGTACGTATGTATGTGTGTGTTTGTGTATGTGTGTGTGTGTGTGTGTGTGTGTGTGTGTGTGTGTGTGTACCATTTTAAAAGCTTTTATTTTTCTCTTTTCCATTTAAAAACTCCTTTGAAGTTGACCTTGCTCTCCACTATGCGCAGGGAAAATAGCTGGCGACAACTGAACGAGATTTGGGCCTGGGTGGAGAGTCTGCGGCAGGGGTAGGTGACAGGGGTCATTCCAGCAGTGAGCTGAGAAACAAAGAATCTTTCCGGCCACCCGGGACAGTGATTATTCCCCCAGGACAAGAATTTTTTTTTTAACTGTTTACTCAAATCACTAGGTTTTTAACTGGGGTGATTCAGTGGTATATGTGTGTATGCATGTATAGAAAGAGTGAAATACAGTATATTTGGTTTTCAAAAATAAAAACATGCTATTACGAGTCACCATAGAATTTGTAAATATGTTCTGTATAAAGCCCTGCATTTTTTTATTTTTTCCTTTTGCCACTTCTGTTCAACATAGTAAAAGAACTGTATTTTTAATGAATTTTTTCAAAGGAAGGATTTATTATGAACTCTAATATCTGCCCACGTCTCTGGGAATGGTCTGCCTTGGACCATGTATTCACAATCTCCCTATATTGTGTCCCGGAAATTTCTATCTAGTTTCATTTTGATTCAGCAATTTGTAAATTGTTCTTGTTTAGTGAGCTTGAGGTTGATTTAAAAATGAGATTTTTGAAGTACTGAAAAATACTGGCCTGAGATAGAAAGTTCAAAGGAATTTTTTATTCAATTATGAACACCAAGCACAAAACGATCAACGTGTTCTTTTAGATGTTTGTGGCTTGGTAAGTAACACACAGAAAGAAACCTTAACTCCTGAAGTGCAGGAGAACCTCGTGAAGCCACGAGCTCCACCTCTGGCCCTTTCGGTGACATTTGGCTTGTTTAGCCAAGTGGAGAAACATCGGTGGTTTCTTTCTGATCAATTCGCTGAATGCCGACTCACTGGATGCTGTCAAGTAACGCTGCTGTAGTCAGAAATAGAAAACGGTACAACAGAGAATTCAAAACTCACTCTGAGCTTCAAACGAGTATATTTATTTTTTCGAAAACGTAATCGAAGAAGTATCATGTAAGATGCATTAGCTGTGTGCATTCTCAGTTTCAGCTGGCTTACTCCCTTCAGCCAGTAGGCTTTGCCAACTCACACCACTGCTGCTGGCTTCGGTGACAGGTCCAGGCAGAGCAAGGTGATCAACCAGGGATGAAAGAGGAACTCTATAGAGAGACATATCGCCGGAAACACAAATCCTTCCTAGTAAGAGGATTGCCAGTGAAGCAAAATCCTTGTGTTCTGCGTTAGGGATACTGCATTGGGGAATTTTGGAAAGAGAGGGAAAAACAACTGTTGGAACAGCTGTTTGTCATGAGACAGAGAGAGCGAGAGAGAAAGAGAGAGAGAGAGAGAGAGAGAGAGAGAGAGAGAAAGAGAGAGAAAGAGATGCATGAAAAATCTTCATCTACAACCTTGGCCCTCTTACATGTATCTCAACAAAATGGTGTCTTCGGATGAATTTGAGAGAGCATGATGCTAAGAAATCACTGCAAATAATGAAATTACAATAAAAAGACCAACAAGTAAAAATCATTGAAATTATAAGAAACCCAGCACCACCTAAGTACCTCTAAAGGAAATGAAGATTTTTCTAGATTTTCTATGTTTGTCAAATTGGTCTCTTTTCCTTGAAGTTATATTAATTTTACTTTATGTATTTTTTTTTTTTGAGACAGATTTTCACTCTCTTGCCTGGGGCGAGTACCATGGCGTCAGCCTAGTCCACAGCAACCTCAGACTCCTGGGCTCAAGCAATCCTACTGCCTCAGCCTCCCAAGTAGCTGGGACTACAGGCATGCGTCACCATGCCCGGCTAATTTTTCCTATATATATTTTTAGCTGTCCAATTATTTTCTTTCTATTTTTGGTAGAGACAGGAT